>JAODXP020000053.1:108416-161855 GCA_027497455.2 Sardinella longiceps | reverse complement strand
CTACCACGTTAGGCAGTAAAGCACATAATGATTTCTGGAATGGTGTCATAGAGTTAGAAAATATAATGCCCATTATAACCGATAAAGCCTACAGTATTATGGGTAACTAGGGTAAAAAATGTAACTAATAGATAATACTCTAAACTTTCCTAGATAGGAAAATGATTTACATCAAGAAAATACTTTTTGTATGTTTCCTCAAATACTTTGAATATACAAGTACATTAGATGAGCCATTACGCACTGAAATTTGTATAGGCGGTACATATTGGACCGTGGATTAGGGGGGTTACAGTGCACCTCTAGAGAAGAGAAGAAAATGCGCTTTGGTGAGCAGATTAACTAGCGAGTCATTGTTGATTCCATTTTGAGTTGGAAGTCTAGTCTTTTGTATACAGACATGACCAATGACATTGCCCTGCTGATCTGTGTGCATTTACTGATCCTTCTATTTGAAAGGAAACGAACTCTTGGTTTGACAGTAAACAGATTATATTGAACTAAAGAAGCATTCAAATTGTACCTACATACAATCGGATAATTAAAAGATAGGTTGGGCTATTCATGGCAGAGTATTTATAAGAATCATTGGGAATTTTCATGGACCTGCACAGGTGCTGGTTGTAACCACAGATAATATACAGGTAGATGTAGATGACAGGTACAGGTAGATCTCAACAAATAAGAATATTGTTTAAAAGCTTGTTAAATTCAGACACTCATTTAAAAAAGTGAGATTGATAGCCTACATTATATCAATTCAGTAGCAATTAAGTGAAATATTTCTATTCATTATTTGTGATAATTTTGATGACTTACAGCTAAAGTAGGCTAAACCCAGATTAAGTGTCTCACAAAATTAGAATACATAGCCAAGGACCAACAGGAAAATGTATTTTTAACACAGAAATGTTGGCCTTCTGAAAAAAAATGCTCTTGGCCTTGGCCCTGTATGCATTTGGTCTGTTGTCCGTGTTGTTAGGTGCCATACCACTCATCTTCCTCTCTTAAGAATAGGCTACCCATAGATTCCCTATCTAGTCTGGTGAGTTTGCTGGCCTGCCAAGCACAGTAATTCTTTAGTCATTAATTGGCGCATTCTCCAAAGCCGATCCGCCCGCGCACCTACAGTAAGTGCTCGGAATGATGAGCCCTGATAAACAAACACATGCGCATCTCACAGATATTAAACATGTTGCTAAGAGCGACACAGAGAGCACATTTTCTTTTCGATTGTTTGTTTGAAGATTGACTAGGATAGGCTATATTTTATTTTAGGAGTAAAACGCGCCTTCTGCACGGACACAGACTTGAATGAGGTGAAGAAAACGCGACTTGGTGATGTGTCAAAATCTAACAAAAGAGGAAGAAGGACCGCACACTGTTGCTGCTCCCAGTTTATTATACACAACGTTTCGACCAGTCTGGTCTTCGTTAGGTGTAGGTCGTTTGATCGCGTTTAGTCTGGCACCTGTTTTACCTGGCTGTGCGCGCACTCCAAAAGCTAGATGTGTCAAAATCTATCATCTATAGCGAGTCATTGCTGATGCAATTTTGAGCTGTAGAAAATAAACATGCTTAGTAAATTAAAACAAAGACAAGGGAGAAAGCATACACGAGGGCGTTAAAATTAAACTTTCAAATTACGCATTAAATTCATGACTACAAGACGCATTGGCCACCGCGTTGATCGGACACATTAGATTCGCAACTAATTACACATAGACCCAATACACTATCCGACATTATAACAATTGAAATTTTACTGACCTCCGGATGCTTGATTAAAGCAAGACAGACCAATGATAAGGGCAAAGAATTTCATATTTTTCTTGTTAAGTAACATGCCCAAAGCAAAACAATCCTTCTTCCTTGAGTCTAGCCTACTGTGTGTTGTAGGCTACTCAGCAGGTCAAACAACTTTGCACACACAGCCAGTGATATTTCAGAACAACACATCCATCATGTGTTCAGAGGCAGAAGTTGCTGCGTACGGTTTGGTTCAGAAACTGAAACCAAGTTTTACTAGACCTGGGTAGGCTGCCACGTTAGGGCAGTAAAGCACACAATGATTTTTGTAGTGGTGTCAAAAATCATTGTGTGCTTTAGAAAATAACAATAGAGGAGACATATTAGACCATGGAATAGGGGGGTTTACAGTGCACCTCTAGAGAAAAGAAGCAAATGCGCTTTGGTGAGGTGTCCACGAGCCTATCCTCTACTAGCGAGTCATTGTTGATACCATTTTGAGATGGAGAAAATAAACAGGAGTAGAACAAAAACTTGATTGAAAAAAATTAAAAGTGTTTAAGCATAACATAGGACGTTAAAATTAAACTTTTAAATTACGCATTAAACCCCAAGACTACAAGACGCAATGGCCAACGCGTGGACTGGACACATTCGATTTGCGATTAATTAGACTACACATAGGTCTAAAATGCTACATTATCCAAACATTATGACAATTTAAATTTTACTGACCTCCAGATGCTTGATGAAAGCAACACAGGCCAAGGAGAAGAGCAAAGAATTTCATATTTTTCTTGTTTAGAAGTTACATCTCAATTAAACCGCCTGCTTGGCTTCTTCCGTGTGGAGTGTTGTATTCAGCAGGTCTAACAACTTTGCACACACATCCTGTGATATTTCAGAGCAACACATGCGTCATCTGTTATGCGGCAGAAGTGGCTAGGCAAAGTTTGGCTCAAAAACGGAAACCTCGACGACAAGTGGTGTAGGCCAACCTACTGTACCACATGAGGGCAGTCATGCACAATTTTGGAATAGTATAGAACAAAATGGTAGAGTTAGAAATAAGTGGTAGCTTTGTGTGTTATCACACTATTTAGACAAGGGGTGTCAAACTAATTTTTATCAAGGGCCACATGAGCATTGTGGTTTTCCTCAAAGGGCCGCAATGCCAAGTTTACATGCACGACCTCAAACAAGGATGAAAAAATATGCACATTTCCTTGTTTATGACCATTACTAACACAGGGAGTCCTAATGCTAGTCCTAATAACTGCTTACCAGAAAGGAATACAAAAGTAAGTGGTATATGATGCACCTCTTAGAGTGTTGCAAGGATTGCGTTGCGGAAAGTGCATCTCTAAAACTATTTCCCATACACCTACAATTCTTTTCAAGGTTTTTGAAACAGGTTACATGAAATGATGTAAAGGGCCACATCCGGGCCTTATGTTTGTCACCCCTGCTTAAGACCCATCACGGAGGAATGTATTATGGATAGATAGGGTAACATTTTTTACTAATCGATAACTCATCAACAATTCCTCAGCAGATTATTTACATTAAGACAATTCTTTATTGCAAGTATTTTCAAATAGACGAGCTATACTCACTGGCATTGACATAGCCTACATACCATTTAGGCCATATAAGCAGGTGTAAAGAGCACTCTGACCAAATAAACTTAAAATATTAAAGAGCATTCACTCAAAGAGAACACACTTAAAATATTAAATTAATATTGAATGGAATGTTATGGACAATTATGAGATAACTGCAGTGGGTGTATTGAAATCAATGCATTTCTATGTGCAAATACTTTGTACTAGGCCTGTACTATACCATTCCTTGTCCATTATGTGGAGTAAGATGTCACTTGTTTCTCTGCATATTAAATCACATCTACAGGGCTTGTAGAAAATATGTAGGCCTAGGTCAAGCTGTTTATTTTTTTTTTATTTAAGGTACAATGTGTAACATTTTTAATGTTCAATATCAAAATCTGCTTTACCTGAATCCACAACTGAACTTGATTCTGTCTGTGAGGCTCCTCTGACATGGGGTCTGCATGGTGAGAGACTCAAGCTCTTCTGTCAGGAGGATAAACAGCCCATATGTGTGGTGTGTCAGGCCTCCAGAAAACACTTAGGACATCAGTTCCTTCCAGTTGATGAAGCTGCACAAGATTATAAGGTGAGTTGTTCTGCCATATCCGATTTTATTCTCTGATTCTGTGCTATGAGTAACATTGTATATAACAGATACTATAAATTGAACCTGTGTGAGGCTTTCCAGAAAAAAGAGTCAGACGGCTGCAGGAGGGTCTGAGGTGCTCTGCAGTCTGCATGGGGAGAAACTCAAGCTCTTCTGTCTGGAGGAGAAACAGCCCATATGTGTGGTGTGTCAGGCATCCAGAAAACACTCAGGACATCAGTTCCTTCCAGTTGATGAAGCTGCACAAGATATGAAGCTGCACAAGATGATCCTATTATTCAAGTAGGGAATGTTATTTATGCACTGTGCAGTGTTACAGAACAACTATCCAAATAAAACTGTATTATGTACTGTACGTACATTATGATGAAGTCCAAAAAAAGAAGAACTCAAGGCTGTTATGAGAAAATGTTAGAAATTGTAGGAATTAAAAATGCATGGGAAAAATAGCCTGACAAGACAGACTATAACATTTGGGACCCCAATTATCTCTGGTGGGTAGGTATAGCCATACAGTTTTTGACCGCAGCAAACGCTATACTTTACTTAGGACACAAACAAATTGGAAACTTGGAAATAATGTAAGTGTTGCACTTCTACATCGCATGGTAGGAACAATTCATTACTGCAATCCAGGACCAATTCATTGTCACGCTATAAGATATCCACATATGGTAAACATTACATTGTATTTGCAGATTGTGAAGTTGGAGAGATCTTTGTTGTCACTGTCTGCACTAACCTGTCAAAGTTTTATTGCTAAAACAGAGCGAGGAAAAATAAAGCTGAATAACTTTACCAGCAGGTGGTGACAGAGTCCATAGGTTGCTGAGGTTATTTTAAACAACACAAAAATTGTGGAACTGCCATAGCCTGCCTTACTGAGAAAGCATTTCCCTTCTTCAACATTCTCGATATTTTTTTGTTAAGGTTACTATTTCGTAGTAAGTTGTTGCAGAAGATTTCACACTTTAGTATGTGAGAGACCATAGAAGTAACAATTTCAATTGTATTGACAGTTATTTATTTAAATATAATTTTTCTCTGATAATTTTGTCTCTGGTGTTTTGCTAGTATATTATTTATACATTTTATTTTCTGCTGGCCATTTGTTCATATGACTTTAGGTGAAACCTTGTTTTGCCGTCTTGTAAAAATAAAAGACTTGACTTGATTTTTCTAAGCATTTAACCTCTTTTCAGTGGAGCTTTCATATTCATACATCTAACCAACTCAGTTTTATATGACTTCTACCTTTCGAGTGAATTGTTACCATGTGGGCTACTGCTATCAGACAGTAAGTCATGTGAAGGAGAAACGATGGAGAGAGAGATACTGCAAGGGACTGTTTTGATTGCAAGGCCTGCATTAGTCGTCACAGAATGTACCCACGTGAAGCCCCTCCCCTCTACCTCCAACTGGGGGGGATAAACCACTAAAGTCTCATTTTGTTTCCTGATCCATGTTCATAACAACAGCCTTGGCACATTTTGGAGATGCATAGAGAAGTAAACATACTCAGACTCCTCAGGGTGAAGATCAGAGAAGATCTGAGTCCAGAGAAAGGAGTATATCCTCAGGGCATACAGCATTCTTGAGAAACAGACAGTATAGCCTACAGATTTAAGAAGAGAAGCTTTTTAAACTGCCAAGATAGTCCAAATAAAAGGAAGAGATCAATGGCTTGCAAGTGATCCATTGTGATCTGTGGTTTACCTACTAGTTTAATAGGTCTCAGTATGTGCCGCAGAATTCAGATAATGTGTCTGATTGATGTGGCAGAACACCTCGGCAACCTGAAGTTCCAGATCTGGGAGAAGCTTGTTCAGTATACACAAACGTATCTGTGTAAAGTCATTCAACTTCAACTAAGCCTCTACACAACATTACAGAATCTGTCTCTTCCAAATGTCTGAGTGATCTATTATTTTAAGGATCTTCAAGAGCGATATCGGACTAGTCCAATTAAATCTCCCATGCTCATGCAATGTGTCTAACTTATGGTGTTATTTTAGCTTGCCATGAAGTTATTATTGAATGAAATTGTGGTGAGGCATCATGGCCAAAAATGCCCAGGCCATTTTTTGCTCCCAGTCAAGCGCTAGTATGACCGTCATGGTGGAACCAAGGTGGCTTGCATTGGGTTAAAGCCCCAACTTGCAAGATTCAGGTCAAATTTTGACATTTCCTATTCATATATCGCCTAGATATATGCCATTGGGATTGATTAATGACATGTTCTGGAATAAAATGTGCCCCTTCGCGAGCTTGTTTGTGCCTCCTAAAGGCAGATATCAGACTTGCAAGATCTCAAACATTTCGTCGCCCTAACAGGATAATTGTTTCAGTCATTTTTTGGCTAAATGGAGATACAGTATTTGCATAAATGTACTCTCCTAGCACTTCTGCATCACTCTGTCTTTGTCCCTATCTCATTGGCCAATCACTTGGAAAAACAACAAAAACATTATCTGCCATATAGACACCCATTCATTTGACTACAGCCAATAGCCAGCCTGAGGTTTAGACTTCAAACATATTCACATCGATGCAGTGGGATCAACTTCAAGCAAAATGTTCTGGCCTCTATTGTCTTTTGCCAGTGCATCCTGCATACTAATGTATTCTTCAATATAGAGGCAAACACCCAGAGTATAAACTAAAAATGTTTTCCTACTGCCGAGGCACTTAGCACTAGACTTGTAGTCAAGACCGCTTAGACCAAGACCAAGACCAGAGGCTAACGAGACCAAGACAAGACCAAGACCAGAGGCTAACGAGACCGAGACGAGACCAAGAAAAATTGAGGCCGAGACCAAGACCAAGACCGAGACCGAGACCGAAAAAATAAGTAGACTAGGCTATATTGGAAGTTATAACTTGATTTGAAGAACAACTTTGGCTAACATTCAACTCATATTAGGGAGTATTATTTCAACTGCTGGCAACAATGTGGCAATGTAGTCAGATGATAAAAACTGTTTTGATATCTTTTTTGATAGCTGTTGAACCAATAATTAAAAACAAAAACAAAAAAAAAACCTGCTTTTACCAGCACAAACCGCCTACTGAACTCATGGTGACAAAAATGAGTGTCAGGCCTACTCTGTAGCAATGTTAGGCTAATTAAATACCAGCAGGGGGATGTCACCTAGTCACCCACTATGATGAGTTGAGGTCTACCAGCAAGATGTCCATGCTCCAGACATTTCAACCAGTAGAAAATCATTTCTGGGTAGCTGAGAGAATGACAAAGTCAACTCCATTACATTCAATTCTACTCTATTGCTTCTACTGGTAAAAGTAAGTCTTTGAGAGCGGGTTTCTGAAGCCAGGTGGCACATTAGAAATTTTTTGATGTTTTTTGTGCATTTTAAATAGCTAGCTCCTTTAAACTTTTAAAGCATTTAAACCTACTACTATCATGAGATGAATGTGGCACAATAGGCCAACTTGATGGGTGCATTCTACTTTTTATTTTGTTTCCTTTCGTTTTAGATGTAACACAACATGCAGTGTGCCAACGGTATTTCTGAAAGTTGGCAACCCAACAGGCCTACTAGCATACTCTGTCTATAGATTCTATACTAAGCCTACTTCTAATTGAAAAGTAAATTAACATGGCCTGTTAATTTTGAGAACATACAATACAAGGATACGGTTTTAGCAGAAGCTAGCCTACTTGTGAGATGACAATAGGGCTGGTGCAGCCTTCACTTTTACTGCTTGATGATTCTCATCACTACATGCGGTGACTGAGTTGGTAGGCTAATGCAAAACCCAGAGTGGATTATCAGCGGTATACATTCGCTATTACATCAAGTGGAATGGATTCTTTTCGGGATGCAATCGAGATAACTTTGATCAACGGCGGTCATTTATCGCCTGATAGGAGTCACTCGCAGGAAGATTTGACACCCTTCACAACCGTCCATGAACCACTAAATACGGGAGTTTTTACGGTGTCTGTGTCTCGGTACCCTATACTAAATTTACGAAAATGAAAGATGAAAGATTTAATTCCCATAAATAGGCCTACATTAGAGATCACGTTAACTAGCATGACATCTCGCTCAGCCGTCATAACACATGCCTATGCATACACGAACATTTCATAATTAAATTGCCTACATTTTGCGAATGGAAAGTAAACTTTTAGGAGAGTAATTTAGAGCTGCATCTAACTGAACGTGCGCGGCTCTCTGTCACTGAGAGACCGGCCCATAAATGCATTTGAGGGCCTTGCTCTGCGGTAGCTAGGGGTGTCTTTTGCGCACACTCTTTCGTTTTGGTGCGTCTCATTGTTTAGGCTGTCATTTAAACCGGCAACTTGATATTGTTAAAATATATATTTATTAAATGTATTTATCTTGTCTTGGTCTTGGTCTTGCAAGACACCAAGACAAGACCAAGAGATCCGAGACCAAGACAAGACCAAGACAATACACTGTCAAGACCAAGACGAGACCGAGACCACGTAAAATTGGTCTCGAGACCGGTCTCGAGACATACAACTCTACTTAGCACAAGTGACATTAATTAGCTGACCTGCATGGCATGAGAGTTGTGCCAAGTACAGTAGGATCAGCAGATAAACTATGGTTGAAGTCCAGAGTCTAGAGTCCAATCCATTTGAATCCAGTTCTTCTATTAGCATGCAGTGAGGGGAGGAACTTGAAACCTGTTTAGATCAGGGGTTCTCAACGTTTTGATGGGTGAGGGCCAATTTAGGGACCCGACATGAACTGAGACCCGCCAAAGGGGCAGGGAATTAAAGAAGAAAAAGAAGAAGAAGAAGAAGAAAAAAAAAACAATTTGTAGTTATTTTATTGATTCATGTCCTCAGTTTACATTTATTGCAATACATACCTATAGGTGCCACTGAACACTGTTAAATGGAGATTAATTCTTTCAAAGCAATGTACAGTTTTAACAGACATTATCAGATCACACGAGTGTGTCGCCATTGGCCTCTGGGGTGCACTTTGAGTACCTATGGCTTAGATCAATTAGATGTCTCTGAGGAATAAAGTGTGTGTTGACTCAGAGCATTTAGTTACATTTTCATTCTGTGTAATAATTACATTTACAATTTCAGGTCAATACCTGAGGATTTAATTTCAAAGTATATAGCTTACTTTTTAGTTTATTTTTATTTTCAATTTTCTTCTATATGGTATCATTAATTATCTTTTGTGAAAAGTTGCTTTAGATAAAAGCTAAACCAAAATGTAAAACAAATTGATTAATTAAAACTGAAAGTGCTCTATAGAAATCCAGTCCAGATTTTTTCTTATACCTGGTTGAGGGGAGGAGCTAGGAAGCAGGTTCTGGCGGGAACTTGGTGAAAGAAGGAAAAAACGAAGAACGCGAGTGCTGAGTCACAGCATTTTACTTTATGCTTCTACCTACATTTACTTTCAAATCTATAGTAGACTATGTGTGAAGATCTTTTGTTTCTCAAAGCATAAACTGCTTTTAGGAGTTTTTCTTTCCACAAACAGAAACTAAAAGCTGAAAGTGACTTTTGAAATTTTCCAGCACAGAACAATGGCGTCTAAGAGATCTCTACCTGAAGAGGACTTCACCTGTCCAGTTTGCTTTGACATTTTCAAGGATCCCCTCGTCCTTCAATGTAGTCACAGTATCTGCAGGGACTGCTTGGAGAACTTCTGGAGAGTGAAAAGGGTTAAGGAGTGTCCTATCTGTCGAAAAAGGTCATCAGTTGAGAATCCACCACTGAACTTGTCTCTGAGGAACCTGTGTGAGGCTTTCCTGAAGGAGAAGAATCAGACGGCTGCAGGAGGGTCTGAGGTGCTCTGCAGTCTGCATGGGGAGAAACTCAAGCTCTTCTGTCTGGAGGATAAACAGCCCATATGTGTAGTGTGTCAGACTTCCAGAAAACACTCAGGACATCGGTTTCTTCCAGTTGATGAAGCTGCACAAGACTACAAGGTGAGTTATTTTAATTACAAACGTCCAATGACAACCAAGGGTAGAATATAATATCTCAAATTTAGATTGTCCTATAATCAAAAATTAAAAAAAAAAAAAAAAAAAATGATTCATCACAGGAACAGCTGAAATCTGCACTGAAGCCCGTGAAAGAGAAACTGAAAGTTTTTGAAAAAAGTTCAACAGACTTGTGATCAAACAGCCAATCATATTAAGGCGAGAATTTTCACAAGCATCTGACACACTATGCTTAAAGGAATAGTCCACCTTTTATGAAAATGGATTATTCACCCCCTTACCTGATGTGACATATGAGGGTTAAAGGATTTTGGTCGCAATGCATGCATTTCCTTAGACTGGCAACCCCATTTTTTACCTTTTTCTTAGCTTTAGCTTAGCATAGGTGCTGGAATGTAAAGTTGCCAGATAGCAACTCTTTGGCAACATCACATTCCAGCATCTAGCTAAAATTGGGGTTGCCATAATAGGAAAACAGTTGCACTGAGAGCAAAATGCTTTTACCTACATATGTAGCTCTAGGTAAGAGAATGAATAACCAATTTTCATAAAGGGGTGGAATATTCCTTTAAAGAGGAGATCCAGAATGTTCCATGCATGTATTGGGACTGATAAAATCTCTTTTTGTTCTCCTCTCCTTTTTTTCTTTTTGAAAAAAAAAAACAAAAACAACAAAAAAAAAACAACCCTTTGGTTAATTATCTGCACTAACTCTGAGGCATGGTTTGCACAATGCTGATTTATGGTAATGGTAAATGGCAGATGCTTTTATCTAAACCGACATATAAAAAGTGTAAAAAGGGTAAAAAGTGAGTTAGAATGGCGTAACAAAATGGATTTACACTGTGACAAATTCCTGGGTGCTGAAATGACACAAACAACATTAAAGTAGTAGATAATAGTGAAAATGAATTAAAATTGTTCTAATGTTAGGGTTGGCAGCAGGGCCAGTTCTATACATAAACAAAGTAGGCGATTGCCTAGGGCACCAAATTTGAAGGGGGCATGGCAATACATTTATAACTTTTTCTCTTCATTTTCTCACTTGTACAGTATTTCTAAAAAAAAAAAAAAAAAAAAAAAGAGGGGAGTAAAACTGGCATAGGGGAGCGAAAAGGCTAGAACCAACCCTGGTTGGTAGAATATGTATGTAGTACACCAAATTGTTAGTGATGTTCCTTGATGCTCCAAAACAGCAAATTTGAAGTAAAATACTATTTCGGTCATGTTTTATTTGGTATTTAGAAAATATTTGTAGTATTTTTAATATTTTTTAGAAACTTTTTTCAGATGCCTCACGACTATGTATACACTTCCACTCCATATTTGAATCTGATAGACCTATGTTGCAAATTTGATCACTTGGTGGAGTTAAAGTCAATGGGATTTACAAAAGGCCAAATAAAACATGACTGATTAACTATATTTTGCAGCAAAACTTGTTCTGGATCATCGATCATCAACCACCAACCAACCACTCAGTGAGTTGCACATATCGGTGTCAATCAGTCTATATCAAATTCCCAACCTGGCTCATTCAATTTGGCCGCCTAATCCCCCCACCGTAATTGGCTCATTCGTCCTTTCCTCCTGTCCATTCCCTCACTCTCCATCTCAAGCTGTGTGGTGAGCTGCTTCTAGCCCCAACTGTGATGGCTGCCTGCATCACTTCGGATAATTCCTTGAAGGGGAGATATAAGAAATAGTAATTAAATTGTATTGTACACTTTGGTATGTTATTAAATAACCTTACATTTTAAGGTCCAAGCTCAGCAGACCGAGAAGCAGATCAAGGCGGAGTTTGAGAAACTTCACCAGTTTCTAAGAGATGAAGAGGAGGCCAGAATAAGAGCCCTGAAGAAGGAAGAGGAGCAGAAGAGTCTGATGATGAAGAAGAAGATTGAAGAGATGAACAAGGAGATCTCCACTCTTTCAGACAAAATAAAAGCCATTGAGACACAAGATGGGGGCTGGAGACATTGTTTTACTACAGGTGTGGACATCTGACATCTGAAACTATTCCATTATTAAACAAATAAATATAAAATGGCTCATTAAATAACTACTTTGAAATATTGTTTTACACACTATGTTTATGTGTAAACTGTAGGATAGCCATCTTCCACTTCCTTGAGGTGATCAAATGATACTTTTGATTTATATAGATCCAAAATTCCTCTGTACACTATTGGACAAACTTACCACCAATCAGACAAATGATTCCAATTATTTTTGCATTAATTGTGCGGGGCTTAGCATAATTTGAAATTTTGTGGCCATCTCCACGTAAACAGTAAGAAGCCCATTATATTATTATTATTGGAAACCAAAAAAATAAAAGCAATGGTTTACAGCAGGCTTTTTGAGTTTTAACCATATTTATGATGACGTTGTGTTTGTGATCTGCAAAATAAACATAAACATCCTATACTGGGTATGTGGCTCAGCAGTGGAGGTGGTACCAAATAATATAGATTTTAACAGATCTGCTTCTTTTGTTTTGGTTTCCTTTCCTCTTTTTCCTCAGAACATAAAAAAATACCACAAATTGGTGAGTATTGGGATCTAATGTTATTTTGCCATGACATAAACTTCTACAGCATCACTGACTTCTCGATTGCTATTCTAGGATTCAGATGAAACCACTGGGCCCAGTTAGGTCCCACATACCATTGATTGATGTGGCAAAGCACCTGGGCAACCTGCAGTCAGAAGTCTGGAGCAAGATAAAGAAACATATTAGTTGTGGTAAGCCCAGCACAGTCAACGCACACACACACAAACACACACCTTAAATAATAGATTTTGAAAAAGGAGAAAAGTTTTCCCGGATACATTGAAGTTTTCAGGTAGGCTAAACATTTTCTGAGGTGTGAAACCATAAAATAATGAGAAAACCTAATGGAAAGGCAGTTAGCTGAGAGATGTATGCACACGGAGATCAGGGATATTCTGAGATGCAGATTTTCTTGCTAAAAAGAAAAATCCTGTCAACAAGTTTATATCCTGCTTCTACTTACCTACGTTTCTAGGCTACTGTGCGGTATCCAGGGGTGTAGTGGGCGTTGCACGCGTGGGGTACGGAGTACCCCCACTTCTCTAAGCAGATCATTTATGTAGGCTATTTGTAACAATTTCATATTGTGCATTCCGTTTTTTACATGATATTGCGTACCCCCACTTAAAAAATCCCCACAACACCTCTGGCGGTATCAATAGGTATCATAACAGCAGCATAGCCCAAATATGCATACTGCAAGTGCAAGTTTTTACTTGGAGTTTTTTATACATTTTGCAAGATCAACTTGATGACACACATTCCACTTCTCTTATGAAATCAAAACTTTTAGAAATTCAGACATGTTGCATATAAACAGTACATTTTCCAGAATTCTATTTAATTTTGAAAATACATACATTTGTAATTGTTTCCCCAATACATTTTTCATTGTCTGAAAAGACAAACACTGCATATAGATTCAATAATGTGATCACCGCACTGACCGGTTGCTCTTCTACAGTATATGCATAGCCTAACATCTATATCTCAAGTATTCCATCTCCAAATGGTGTCAGTGTCACCAATCAAGTTAATTGCCATCTGTTTAAGAACTATAATATTGAGCGTAACTAATTGCCTACACTGGCTCTAAACTAGGCCTAACGACTGTACATTTTCAATATTAAAATTCTCTCTAGGCTAAAGCTCGCTTCACTCATGGATTTCACTGTCCATAGATGGTCAATATAACTAACACGGGGTCGATTGAGTTGATCAATAACCAAGATTTTGGAACCGACTGATTGGGTTTAGTAGGTAGTTCAGTTAACCTCAAGTTCAGACTTTAACTCAGTGTTAATCTCCGGTATTGATAATAAAATCTGTTGTGTGAGAATCAAAATGTCTGTTATTGTTTACCCAAGTTGTTCAACCAGACATCCGTTTCCCAAAAGCATGCAATTGCTAACCAGCTAGTAGGTTAGCAATGGGAAATAGCATTGCAGCCAACTATGCTTTTGGGAAACGGACCCCATATAACAAAGAGCAGGATTGAGGGGTCACGTGATGAGGTGACATGGGTGACATGTCTGACAATGTGACTGATGGTCACTTGGCGTTCCAGTATAAAAGGAAAAGGAGGCTGTCCTATAGGCATTGTGAAGTGCTGCAGTCTACCCACTTGCCTGCATAACAATTAATACTCACAGATAACGTTGACTGTAGCAATTATCTGCCTTTCTTATGTTACAGTTCCTGTGATTCTGGACCCCAACACAGCTAGTGCAAACCTCTGCCTGTCTGACGATCTCACATGTGTTGAGTTCAACCATGAGAGGCTGCCTCTTCCTCCCAACCCAGAGAGGTTTGTGTACTGGGACTGTGTCCTGGGCTCTGAGGGATTTGAATCAGGGATGCACTGCTGGGAGGTGGATGTGCAATCAAACAGGTTCTGGGATGTAGGTGTGACCGTAGAGTCCAACAAGGAAAGAGGCAGTGATTTTTCCTGGGAGAAGGTGTGGACTGTTGGGTTCAGAGTTGAACAACCTCACCTTCCAGGGTTGAACGTCCACAGGCTGAGGCAACCACTGAATGTAATCCGAGTGGAGCTGGACATGGACAAAAGACAAATCTCTTTCTCTGACCCTCATACCAACAAACGACTGCGTACTTTCCATGTTAACTTCACTGAAAGAGTCTATCCCTTCTTTCATACTCTATGGCCTTCTGGTCCTCTAATGATTTTACCAAAAAATTAAGCCTTAATATAAAGATTGTGTGTTACTGATAACACCTCTTGTCTCAACCAGAGATAATTCATACTGATTAGTTTGTGGATAAAGATTAATAAACCTTATTGTTGACACAGATAGGCATCAAATATGGTCATATAACATCTAGATTGTGCATGTAACCCAAACCAAGGACTACAGTAAAGATATATAATGTATATCTTAAATATATATAACATTTTCTAGAATGCTCTATTGTAATCGCTCACATTCTCTCCCCACTACTTTGTCATTACTTGCCATACAAAAAATTAGAAAATGAATGTTGAATCCTGGTAGCTTTTTTCTTTGGGATGGATTGCACTAATTTTTCCTTGATTGATATGTTTCAGATTAAAATTCTAGCACTTCCTGTATGTAAGCAGCCGACAGTAGCCTATACATTGGCAGACACACCAGTTTAACTTAGCAAAATCTCTTGGTATCTACAGTACTGAAGTGTTGAATGTTATTTTATCCTATATCAGCATTGAGGTGTATCAGAAACCTGCCACATTAATTACAACAATGAACAGTCAGTTGAGAAATAAGAGTGAAGAGTCGCAAATAAAGTAATCCCAAAATTAACACTTTAGCACAAATGCAACCGAGTGTCATCACTTGCATTTGTTTCGTGTTTTTTGTCCAAGCCTGATAATAAAAGCACTCGGCTGCGTTTGTGCAAAAATGTTCACCTCAACTGTCTCTGTGTCTGTTGAATAAACCGTGTTGCAATAGTTCCGTATGTCTTGACTCAGCCCACATGTCTCTGACGTTGTGTAGAAATGAAGTCTGACTCAGAGCATTTAAGTACTTGTTCATTCTGCGTGATTAGCCCTACATCCAAATTTAAAGTCTTGAGATCTACTTTCAATTTTGTATAGACAAAATAAATAAATAGGCCTACATTAATAATTAATAAAACCTGCTTGCAGACTATTTCTAAATCTCTGCCCTGAGGAAAACCAAGTGTCAGTCACATCCTGCAGCACTCCAGACACTACAGACTAATGTTTAAAAAAAAGTATTTAATTATAGATAAATTTTCTCTCTGATGTTTTGGTTGTTATATCTATGTACATTATATTTATGTATATTATTTATTCATTTTATTTTTGGCTCATCTGGCCATCTGCTCATAAGACGAAACCTTGTTTTTAAGTGTGGTTTAAAAAATAAGTAAATTTACTAATTACAGGCTTAGACCACTTTTTTGTGAAACAAAAACATTTTATTGATTGAAGACATACAAACAGGGAGTAGCAAACTACTACTTAAGTTCATTGTTGTTTAAAATAAAAAAAAAAAATCCTTTTAAAAATGTTTTCCTTAATATTCCACCTTGTTATAAAAGTTGGCTATTCACCCTCTTGCCTGGAGTAACATTACATACTGTATGTTGCATATCTTGGTCTCAGTGCATGTTTTCGTTCAAACTCAAATAAAAAATCTGCTAAAAGTATGGCTGCTTCTATGGGAGTTTAACACAGGGTTTACTTATTTCCCTATGGCCTACTTCAAGGAAGGACACATTTCAGCACAAAAATTGGTGTCCTGAAAGGTTGTTCTGTTCCTATTTTTTTTATATAGCCTAAGATACGCTTTCAAAAGTCAATAAAAAAAAAAAAATAGCATTGGTTCAAATACTTATTTCCCCCTCATGGGAATTCATTGGTAATCAGTGTAAATGTATATGTGAATATGCCAAACAAAATACAAGCAAAAGGACAAGGACACCAAAACCAATAAAAACAAAGTATAAAAAGAGTCCTAGAGTTTATCTTTTTCACTCCTGTCTTAAAACTGCTGCTACATTTGGTCATAATTTTCATGTACCCATGGCAAACCTCTCCACACTGGGGAGAAACCATTAAAGACTCATATTCTTTCTTGGTCTATGTTCATAACTTATGACAGATAAACACACAGAGAGACAAACACTTTCAGATTCAAAGGAGTATGTATTCATTATGCATAAATGATCTGAATCTTAGGCCAGAGGGAAGAGAGGCACTTACTGGCCACCCACCAACACCTCTTCTAGCAGCAACCCAGTTTCATCCAGTGGTCTCCCATCCAGGTACTAACCAAGCACATACTAGCTTCAGCTACTCAGCTGAGACAGGGTACCATTGGTCTGGCTGCTGCTAACATGTGATGCATGCTGAACAAAGCCGTTAAGCTCAGAAGCTACAAACTAAGCAGACACTAATGTAATACCATGGGAATTGTATTAAGCTTATTTTAACAGTATTTAAGCTTATTTAAAGTTACATGCTGCATAGGAATAAATTACAGTTTCAGTGCCTCGTCTTCAGTGTGTGAGCACAGTTGCAAGGTCAAAGGTCTGCTCCCAAGATAGCCCAAGTGGTCAGTCTACCTTGCTGACCGTAGCATAGTCTTACAGTATACAGCCACAATGGCCACACAGTAAGCATAAGTCAGCTGTGCATCTTCTAGACAAGAGGGAGCCGTCCAAACCAAGGAGGATTGGGAATAGGTTAAGGCTATTTTATTGTCATGTGTAGTGAGGTAACTTTAGACACTGGGTTTGGTATATACAGCAAGTGTTAGAAATCCTGTGTGATGTCAGAATTTCTCTGATGATCTGGGGGATTAGTCTCCCTGACTGTATTGTACAATTCTCCGACGAAAAATGGTAACCTGCAAATAAATAACACTCTTTGTCATCCAATCTCAGCATCATTTTTATTTCAATAATACATATAAGAATTTTCATAGACTTAGAATTCTGCTCATGGAAATTATTCCTCGGTTGCATCCTCACTTTTTGACACAGTTGTCTGCATTTCCCCAGATTGCATTGGTCTGACACAAAGCAAAAGGTCAAGCTCTTAAAAATAATTAGTACAAACTTAAAAAAAACTGAGATGAGAAGTCCGGTGTGATAAGGAACGCAAGTATATTGCAATATCATGAAAAGTTGGAATGTTTTTTTAAAGATATTTTTTGGGCCTTTTGCCTTTAATCAGACAGGACAGTGTAGAGATGGACAAGAAACAAGTTGGAGAGAGAGATGGGTGGGATTGGGAAATGACCTCGGGTCGGAATCGAACCTGGGTCCCCAGAGTAATGGTCTGACGCTCTAGCCACTGAGCCACGGCGCCCGCAAAAAGTTGGAATGTTTACCGAGGAGCAGAAGTTTGATGCGCTCGTGCAGGCCGGAGAAAAGCATTTTTGTCAAAGAAACAATATCTGTCTCAGATATCAAGCAAAAATCCTCTTTCCCAGCTCGTCTTTAGCCTGCAAAGAAAAATATACGCTAGCAGTAAGTGTACTTGATAAAACATAAGGTATAGAAAACCAATACATTTTATTTTTAAAATTAAAAAAACTCACATTTAGCTCTTAACAAGATTTTCATCTGATGCCTGAGAGCTGTCATCACCTACAAAGAGAGAATTTTATTTTTTCATACATAAACAACAATAAGTCAGTCTAGGAAAGCTAACTGTAGCGTAGACTACCAGCAACATTCTCTGCAGGAGCCTAGGATGGGAGTGTGTCATATCGATAGGGCACCAAGTTTTGTAGGATATGTATCTCTAATGACAGTCGCTCATTATTTATTTCTTATTTTTTAAACTTCACGAAGTTGTAGGTAAGTACCTTAACTAATTCTTCAGGGTAGAGCAAAAACTGTTCTTAGCTCACTTTTAACAAAAACAGGGACAGTTTAGGACGTGATATTTTGCTGTCCGTTATTAGGCAATAGTTTTAAACTCTGAAAACTTTTATTAATTATATTTATTATGTATTTTATACCAGACAGATGGTAAAATGCAGAGAAACAATCCATACAATGTACAGAAGTCCAGCACTGTGTCCGTTGAATAGAAAAATATACAAAAATGGGAAATATGGAAATGGGGCATTCGCCACATATTCCATATTATTTATAAGACGCATGGATATTTTGTCTTTTGTAGCTTACACCCACAAATGGCATATAGAGGAGTTACTGTACACGGGACCAACTGCCACACTGATAGGTGTAACTAAAGAGATGAGCAGCTTTTTATTTCATGAAATAGCCAGTTAGGCCACATGTTAGGGCTGGAATTTACTTACTGTAGAGGACGCATACATGTCCGTATCATGGATTAAACTATGCATAGTTTGCGTTCATTTCATGTATCAACCGTGCACGTTGTCGCAAGCGAACACAAGGCGTCCACCAAAGATTCTATAGCGAAGCGAGAATCGAAGAGATGAATTAGTGAAGCTATTGGCGTAGCACTATAGAATCTTTGGCGTCCATAAGACTCAATATTGACAATGCTGAGGATTTTTGGATCAGGTGTTACCATGCTCTGCCTCAAGTGGTGACCTCCACTATATGTGTTTTGACTTCGTTAATACTGCAACAAGTCTACACAAGACATGGCAGGTTGCTTGATCGTCTAACAAGTAAATAAGTAAAACCCTTAGGCTTATAAAGAAAAACAAGAGTATGTTATCAGAGTTAGGAATATCATATATATAAATACTGTATACAGCCATAAATGTTGTGGAATACTTACTTTTAGCACGACTAAAGCCTGCAGAACAAAAACAAAGACACATTTAAAAATCAGATGTACTACACAGCATATGTATTTTTGCAGTGTGAAAGGGTAAAGATCACACCATAATTCAATTGATATTATATTATACTTTGTATCCATATAGGGCAATTTTCAATAAAAATGTCTGTTTGTTGAAGTTAAAAAGGAGCACCAAAGAGCAACAGGGGAAAGAAAAATGACATTCTAATATTTAAAATTATTTTATCATAGCACTACCGCCGAGAATAATCTCACACTTACCTCGGCCAGCCTTAATTTTTTTTCTTTGTACAACAGACCCAACTACTGCAATCATCAACAACCATGTTATAACAACCACAACAAAAATGGGGCCAAGAGGAATGGGGTCTGGATCAACATGGTTTAGAAAAAAATATTGATAATTATTTCATCATTTCATGTAAATATAGTCCTTGACTCATCTATTTTTTTTTTTATCTTTGTATCATATCATACCATTGTGCTTTATCTCACCTTCATTCAAGATCTTGACAATGGGCTCCCCACTTCTGTGTGCCACCTCACAAGTGTACTGGCTCTTCTCCCTCTCTTCAAGAGACACAGTGAGTATGACTCTCTTCTGGAAGGTTCCATCAGGATTGGGCAGCGTTTCCTTCACATCAATATCATCTGACATCTCTACTCCATTTCTCTTCCATGTGATCATCACTCCCTCAGGGTAGAAACCAGTAGCATGGCATGTCACATTAGATGAAGAGGAGTCCTTATGGAACAGAGAGATCTGGGGGGGCACTAGAGGAAAACGGTGAGACCGACAAAGAATCAAGTGAAAGTTTTTATGTCACTGTAAAACAAAACAGACAGGCTATACTAATCTGTGTTGTGTGATGTCCTACATTACCTTTCCTCCCAAGTGTGCTTTTTCCATACTGAAGATATTTCTTAAGCCAGTCAATACATTCCATAGTGAAGTAATGTTTGTGATACTCAAGCTGAGCTCTGTCAGTGTCCCATCTAGTTTTTGTCACCAGTGCCTGTCTCACTGGGGCAGTGTATGTCATGCTATTCAGGTCCAGTGAGATGAAGTCCACGCCATCATAACCATACATCTGAAACCCGTATGTTGTTCCAGTCATGTCATCCCATATACAGCCATACATTTGCTGGAATACATGTATACCTTTGAGAGACAAGGGAATATATCAAAAGTTGGATCAGTACCTGCACATTCTACTAAAGATTCACTGCAAGTTGAAATTGTGTTAATAATATTAATCATTTCTAATCAATTAACATTAATAGGATACAAATATCTGGAAGTCTTTTAAGTTTTTTCCATTTCCAAAACCTTTCAAGGTATGATGATAAATTAGTGACATTATCAATGCAAACAAAAAATAGTTTCCAGGATCCCTGCATGCACAAGGAATTTTGTGATCCACACAAGGGCAATGTCTCAAGCGAGAGGAAATTTGTGAACCAAAGAAGGTCACAAATATCCCATAAATCAAGAACAGAGATCCAATGAATTATGCAAATCTGCTACCTGTAGACAGCATAGAGCTCTAAGAAATGCTATAATATTTGGCAGTTCCCAGGTAATCCGGTCTTGAGAGGGCAAGCAGGGAAATGGCTGTTAATAGCCCCGTTTATACTGGGGGCCAAACCTGGTGCTAGAACTTAAGCCTGGCCCTGGTAGGAGTTTATACTAGCCTGGGCCAGGCTTAAACAGGGCTAAACCTGGAACTGTTGCCCCAGTAACAGGCCCACCTCAAGGGGTAGGGCCAGGGGCCAAGCCCTGGTGCTTACACATCATAATGGGTGGTTTCCATGGTTACGGATTTCTGTTCTTACCTTTTTATCTGTTAATGGAATGTTGCGTTTATTTAAATTTTTGTCAGTTGGCTACTTGGCCCACTAGTATAAACCCACCAGGAACCTGGGCTAAAGTTCCTGGGCTTAAGTTCCTGGGCTAATGGCCCACAGTATAAATGGGGCTAATGTGTGGTACATGTTACATGTGGTATATGTTTACATAGTCAATTTGGTATATGTTTATGTAGGGCTGGGCGATTATGCGATCTCGATTAGGGATCGCGATCAAATTTAGTTCGATCACGGTGATCAGCTGTGCGCATGTTTTCTCGATCACGTGCGTTGCATGTTGGAAAGGTGCCCGCCGACTGCTGCTAACAATCCAAGTTCCCTGCACCGCTTTGAGCAAGCCTAACTTTACCAGAGAGAACTTATATTAGCCGTCGTTTCGGGTATTTATGAAGACACGCATTTCTATCGTCTTTAGGAAATTCTGGGAGCATTCCATAGTTAGATGTTGGTAAACGGACAGCCACAAGTGAAAGTTTTGCGCGATCGTTAAAAAAAATCATTAAAGTGTAGAGTGTTGTTGACGGTAAAAGGAAGGGAGAAATAGTGGGGCACAGCGGTTGCAACGTTTATCTACGGTTCCCATTCACCCTTATGCGAGACATAAAACTTTTTTCCGACGTTTTGTCATCTTCAACTCCAGGAGTGTTGGACATCCGTCCTCTAGTATTTATGCAGACGCAAAGACTATCTTTGTCTAACATGAAATCAACTCGTCATTAAAATGAAAGCCTCCTGCAGAGCGAATGGAAACAATAAATGCATTTCACCCTGAATTAAAGTATTGTGATAGCCTACTGCTGGACACGGTTTAACAGGGTAAACTTCCCTTTCTTTATTGTAGACACATACAACAACAACGAGTTGCTGTTTTAGCCACAACTCCCGCTTTTAGAACTTCCAACACAGCGGCAATGCTACAGTCTCTCTCCCAATTCTCTGACACTCTCTCTCTCGCACCTGCGCGCGCGCACACCCACCCACACACACACACACACACACACACACACAGACACACAGGCAGGCACACCTAAACTCCAACCCTTAATTCCCCAAAAAAGGCACATAGCAACCTAGGAAACTTAACAGATAACAAAACATCATTATCACATAAACTTGCAGGTTATTACAGTATGCTCATACATTGTATGCATCACACCATATTTCACATTGTCTGGTAGAAATTAATGTGTGTATCATGTTTCTGCTATACTCATTTGAAAGACAGTTTATGAAAGTTTATGCAATTTGGGATACCATAATTGCAATAAATTAGATCAATAAATTGCAGTAGTTGCAATTGCATATGAGCCAGTGTAATGACAAGATCAGTAGAAAAGCCTATATCATTTTTTTTTTTTTTTTAAATTAATTAATTTAAAATTGAAATTTATTTATTTGTACTTTTTTTTTTTTGTTTGGGGGGGGGGGGGGGGTTACGTTATATCATTCATGATCGTGATTAAAAATCGAGATCGTTCAATCTGAGAAAATAAATCGTGATAACTTTTTTTGCCATATCGCCCAGCCCTATGTTTATGTTCATGTTGTGTATGTGTATGTGTAATGTGTATGTTTATGCATGTTGTTATATGTTTACATCATAGTCAATGTTTTTTGTGTGTGTGTAACTATATAGTCTTATTTACAGGGGCACACACCCTGAAAAGCCACCGGAATGGAACAATCAAGTATTTTGATGCTTCATAAAACTTGAGTGCATTGCACTTTAGCAATCCCTCCTCAACAGAGTACACATTTTAGCCATCCATCAATTTTACAATTTTTTTCGATAGGTTTATGGATAATGTTGAGGCACAGACAAACTAAGACACCAGCACCAAAGAAAAGAACAACTATTGTGACTGACAGTTCAGTGTCTAGTCCTAGGCCAGGGGTTTTCAAAGTGGGGGCCGTGAGATGGTGCCAGAGTGAATTTATTTTATTGAATTAAAAATAATTTTAAAATATTCCCGTTTGCGTATAACTGCATTATGATAATCATTTACATAAAACTTACAAATAATATTTTTAAATCACGCATCTCTTTCTAATTGGTTGGCATATCCATGTGTTGGAGTAGGCTATGTTCGGATGGGGCCGCAGCTATGACAGGGAGACACAGTGGAGTGACAGCGCTAATTAAACAGAAAGCCCCGCACGTCGTTTTCACACACTGTATGCTCCATCGCGAAGCCCTTGTGTCTAGTGAACATTCCTCATAGATTATAAGAAAAAAATAATTATCTGAATGTAAAGGGCTTTTCCATTTTCATAAACTAGGCTATAAGTAACTTGCAGATTGTGTTGGGGTCCATAAAATTCCTGTAGATTGATGGAGCTAACGTCGGGTGGAGAATCTGACTGAGTTGGAAGCTGGCTAGTCAGACGGGTTCTAAAGTTGGCTCAGCTAGTTGGCATAACTGTAAGTTTAATAAGCTGTTAAGCGTTAGGTAGTGCTATAAACGACACAAGCCAAGTATTAACTATCTGCTGATTTTTCTGCTTCAAGGATATCACTCAGATGAGGGACATGACAACCATAAATCCCATACTAACAGCTGCATCCACACGTTGCATCGTTGCGTAGCCTAGCCTACTTTATAGCAAAATACCAAACCATCCACTGGCTCTTACCTTTACGGTGAACTTCAAGTTATATCCATGGTATATCCATATTTCATGTAAAGTCCATAAATAGGGGTATTCCTGTCTTGGTTGCATGTTAGATATGTAGGCTTGATATCATTTGGTTGGACGAGTAGCAGAATTCATTCAGCTGAGTTCACTGATAGCATAATGTTCAAAATAGCTAGCCTAATAACAACTTCCTTGCAACAAGCTAATAAACTTCAGCATTGTTTTCTCCGCTTTTCATTGTTTTTCTCCGCTTTGCAATTTTCCTGACTTGCAACATTGTAACACTTTGAACGCTCCTACCTATGTCATTTGTTGGCCAATAGTATCGATAGTGGTATCATTCGAAAGGTTAATATCTTGACGTTCATGTGAATGCAATAACTTAATTTTGAAAAAAATGCCAATGCAACTGATTTCGCTGTGCAGAGTCACATATCATCTCAACTGCATACAGCAAAGGACATACATGAACCCATTGGACAGTACAGTTAACAGCTGTACAAACACAAAACAATAATAAACAGGCAGGCATAGATATAGGCTAAGGCGCTGTTAAAGTTTGCTACACACCAAAGACTACAGTCTGTCAGACGCACGTGTGACATCAGGGAAGATGAGGCTACTCTTACTGGGAAAGGGTAAGAAGTCCCCAGTGGTAAATGGTAAATGGCAATTATGTAGCGCCTACTACTACAAGCACTCAAAGCGCTTTGCAATGTATGCCTCACATTCACCCATTCACACATCAGTGGTGGGTGCTGCCATGCAAGGTGCCAACCTGCTCACCGGGAGCAATTTGGGGTTAGGTATCTTTAAGGCAGGGGTTCTCAAACTTTATTGGGCCGGGGACCCCTTAAGGAGCCGAAATCTTTTTGAGGACCCCTCTTGATCGCAAAAAAAAAATGATGGCTATTGTTGTTTCAGATGCAACAGCTTTAAATATGCATGTATTTGCATATGGTAAAATATGACAGTGCAGAAGTGGTTTTCTGTAGGTCTACTGATGCCCAAAGGATGTGTCTTATTTCTATCTCTATAAGACAAGTTTATTTTTATAGCAAACTTTTTCACGGACCCCCTGGCAATGTGCCGCGGACCCCAGTTTGAGAACCAATGGTTTAAGGACACTTTAGCCCCGTTTCCATTGCATGGTACCAGCACGGCACGGTTCTGTCACGGCACGCTTTAGCAGTCAATGGAAATGGGGCTTTTGATGGGGTCAGGTGGAGTGTATGTACAGTATGTCCATACACTTCTATACATACATACATTACACGTGTGGCACCTCCACATAATTTAGGATTCACTTGTTAAAACTGTTTCCTGCTTTATGTACCTGTTTCCCTGTATGTGTATATGTATGTGAATGGCTGTTTGTAGTGTTTGTTTATGCTTTGGGGGAGCCTGGCTGTCCGCAACTGTCAAAGACGTCAGCTGATTACCTTGTCTGACACGTCAGCTGATTGCAGTGCTGACTTTTGAAAGTCTTTAAAAGCGCGGAAGTAGAAGGATACGGGGCGCGCAAAAGACTCAGGGAGACCGCTGGAGACCTGACGTGTGTCGCCAAAACAATTGACCCTTCGCTAAGCCCCGCCCCCTTAGTTACTGTTGTCAGGCCTGACAAACTAACCAAAAACGTAACTTGCGTCCATAGGAATGAAAGCAAAACATAGCCTCAAACAATGGCTCTTCAAAGATAAACCTCAAGTGATTAACAATTTCTTATCGCATGTAATGATTGACAAAAAGGTCTACTTTGAGTACCTTACCGCAGTTTAAATGGAAATTTATTGAATTCATATAATAACAGACCTGACCTTACCGTCACCATATAACACCACAGCAAAATCAACCAGCACGAAACTCCAAAATCTATCAAACGAAGTTAAGTTGTTTTGAGCTATGTGATTGATTAGTTAGTGTTAAACTGTTGGTGTACCTTTGTAGTGCTGGATTACAGATGAGAAATCTTTGGGAATACGGTGCTGAAACTCGCTAGCATGTTAGCAGCAGCAAACTTTTTAAACTATTGTAAAGCTTATCTGGCCACTATGTTTTCCACTTGGTCTATCACAGACATCACTTATTCAACCAAGGACGTAGCTACGATATCTTTTGGGGTAAAGGAAAGGCTAAAGAGCATTTTCCCTATCAAGTTTGAATGATTCATGCTGCTTTTTTTCTGCCGACGCCATAGGCATAACATTGTAGAATATTGCTGCTACTCAAATGTTTGACAGGCCAGGGCTCTTTAGTTACCGTTGCTATATGTAGGATTGGTCAGTTGCCGTTCTTGGGAGGGGTTTAGCGAAGGGTCAATTGCACTTTGGAAGCCTCTGGTGGATCTAGCTACAGACCACCGTTTACCGGGATATAGGCCTAAACCCGAACTCGGACAATAAGATCTCTCCGCTGTCGGGACTATCCAAGGCCGGTAAGGCTACCCTGTTTTTCATCGAGGAGCTCCGTAGCCGTGTGGGGAATATACCTGTTTTCCGGGAGGATCCCTGCTGGATTGTATTATTATTTTCGCTGGACTTCAACACTCTTTTGTCGGTGGATTCTTTTGTCGGTTTGGATAGACTTGGGGTCAAAAGCGAGCGTGCGCTGTGAGTGTGCATTCGGCGGGCTGCGTAGGGAAAGCGCAGGCCAGTTACATGGCGTTTACGCCTGGGACAATAATTGTTTGTTGAGCACCGTGGGTGAATGAATGAATGAATGAATGAACGAGTGTTGCTTTGCATGTGTGAAACCTGTTACAATATATATATTTTGTGAAAAGTCATTGTCATGTTTCCAGACTGTTATGGCCGATTTATAGTCAGGAACAAACGTAACTGCGCGATAATGCAGTGAGCCTCGCAGCTATTTTACCCCCTCCGCTGTAACTGCGTGTGCACCCCTGAAAATGTGACTGGCCGCAGACAGCGACGCAGTAAACGGCAGCAGGAGCCGGTGTGATTGGTCCTCTCGAGCCGCCTACTCTGTGCTCTCGTCGCTCGAGAACAAAAAGCTACTTCCTTCTTCGTCCGGTAGTATAAACCAAAACTCACTGCGCCAGCCTGTTGGCGATGGGCTGAAAAAGAGGTATAACTAGGCCTTTATTCTCATTGAATACCAAAACATATCATTCTAGCTAGCAGTCAATCTCAGACCCGTGTTTTAATTAGTAATAGTCTAGCTCCTTGGGCTGATTGTTACACACGTTTACTGTTTTTGTTTTAGACATGGTTTTAGCAGCACAGTCGAATATATCCAGAATGGATCAACTTGTAGCCCTATTGTTTTACCTTGCTAACTGCTGTTGATGGCAATGACCTAATTTCCTGCAACACAGACTGAGAAAAAACCAAATCGATTAGGTTTTGTTTTGATATGCCTGCTTCTGTTACCATTGTCTGCCATCTTGGTCTTCGTTGCACAAAATTGGGTCATTCTATCGACAGCACTTAGCAAATTGAGACAGCCAAGTTGATTTACTCTGTACAATTGCTGTAATGCATGAGACTACCAGAGGACTAACCTCCCACTGTAGTCATACTGCCCTGCGAAGCCAAGTGGCCTAGGGTTAGGCTACAAACAAGGAGATGGGCTCTGCCCTTTTTTTTAAATCAAAGATGTAGTACATGATGGTTTTTGGCTCACCTCCAATTTGATTAAATCTTGCTTTTGCAATCTCAATGTTGATTTTGAATTTTTGTACATAATGACGTCCAATATTTGATTCTGTCTCCCAGTACTCCTGATTGAAGTTTTCACCCATCCATTCATGCAAGGGAACTTGTCTCTGACTCCAGCTATCATAGCGACTGAAAGGTACATCATCAATGACTCCAACACTCACAAACTCTGGTAAGACTGAGATTCCAGTGGTGCCTGTGTAGAAGTATCTCAGTGAATGAATTTCTAAAAAAAAATCACATAGAAGATATTGTTAAGGGACAAAGAATAGGCCTATCTGTTATTCGACTTGAAAGTTTGTCCATTGAATGTTTAACAAACACATAAATTACACAGTGTTCCAATGACCATCTTTCACCTTCCTTCTCAGCAGCATGTGTAAACATGTGCGACTGCAGACAGACATGAGTAATATTTGATCTGTCAATGGAGAGAGAGAAACAAATCTGGGCCCAGTTCCCCAAAACATTCTTATCGTTAAGTAGTTCTTTACCTCTTCCTTAACCTTCCTCTTAACGTTAAGACATGATCCCTGAAATGTTCTTACACTAAGTGTATCTTCTGTAAGTCACACTTTCGTAAGGGTGGTCTGGACCATTCTTAGCTTTCTCTTATCACAGTTTTTGGCTGAAACATATGCTTTATAGCCTTAAAAAGTGTTGTATTGATCTCAATACTTGCGCACTTACTGCCAAGGAACATCTGAATTGGTTTCCTTGCATCTTGTGTTTTATTTCGCATAAATTAAAAAATTCACTAAGATGCTTTGATTTTCAACCCTTCTAAAATGCAAACATGCCACATACATAACTCATATTGGGACACATTATATTTTTACTTATATTGATGCATATTTATTGTTAATTGCAGCACCTTAATTCCGGAAAAGACATTTTCACGCATGCTCTAAAGAAGCGCAAATGACAACAATCAATGCCAGAAACATGGATTTGGCACCTTAAGTGATAGCTAAGAACAACGTAGTAAAGAAGACTCAAAGAGATAGTTCGGGGAACAGACTCAGAAAAGTAAATTATGGTTACTTTGATAAGATAGGCTATATCTTTTGAGTCTTTAGTGCGCTAAGAGTGAGCGTTATCGGGGAACCGGGCCCTGTTTGATCTGTGTCATGAAATGTGCTGTTTGTGAATTTTAAACTTAATTTTTTGTACACTGAGAAACTACTGTATTTTTGTCTTCATTCTTTGCCTTTCCCTTAATAACAAAGCCAAAAAACGTTCACAGCGAAATACAGTTTCTGTTGTGTTTTATTTGGCATTTTGTAAATCTCACAGACTTCTGTTGGAAGACTGAGTGCTTGTGATACCACTGTGAAACCATGCTAAAAATAAAGGAACATCACTATCCAGTGGTCAACATGTTCAAATTCAAATATGGAGCCTACACGGTTGTGAAGTATCTGAAAAAACAGTTCCAGAAGTTCCGAATTTCAGAAGTTCAGAATTTACTAATAAATATATATATACTAGTCTATATCTACTACTAAGATTATCTTTGGTTAACCATTTCGTCTAGCTCCAATATGATCAAACTTCAGACATGACCAATGACACCAAGAAGTTGCCCTGTGTACATTTACTGATCTTTTGATTTTAAAAAGAAACCATCTCTTGGTTTGACAGTAAACGGATTATATATTGAACAAAAAAGCATTCAAATTTTACCTACATACAACCAGATAACAAAAAGACAGGTTGGGCTATTCAAGGCAGAAAGAGTATTCATAAGAATCATTGGGAATTTTCATGTACCTGCAGATGTGCAGGATGTAACTGACAGGTAGGTCTCAAAAATTAAGAATATAGTTTAAAAGCTTGTTAAATTCAGACTTTTCAGCCACAGACTCAGACATAAATGAGGTGAAGAACACACGCTTTGGTATATGTCAATAGGTTATCATCTTGGCCTATAGCGAGTCATTGAGTTTGAGAAAATAAACATGCTACACTGCACCTCTAGAAGGAAATGCGCTTTGGTGAGGTGTCTACTAGCATATCATCTACGAGCGAGTCATTGTCGATAGTACCATTTTGAGTTGGAGAAAATAAAGAGGATTAGAAAAAAAAGTTGATAGAAAAAATGAAAAGAGAGTAAGCGTAACATATGACGTTCAAATTAAACTTTCAAATTACGCATTACACTCAAGATTACAAGACGCAATGGCCAACGCGTAGACTGGACACATTAGATTTGCGATTAATTAGGCTAGGCATAAAATGCCACATTATCCCACATTATAACAATTTAAATTTTACTGACCGCCAGATGCTTGAGTAAAGCAACACAGACCAACGAGAAGAGCAAAGAATTTCATATCTTTCTTTTGTTAAGAAGTTACATCCTGTAACATCCGTATTGTTTATTGTATTCAGCAGGTCTAACAACTTTAGCACATAGCCTGTGATATTTCAAAACAACTCATGCGTCATCTCTTCCGTGGCAGAAGTCGCTAGCTGCAGTTTGGCTCAGAAACTGAAACCAAGTGGTGTAGACCTACCTACTGTACCACATGAGGGCAGTCACGCACAATTTTGGAATAGTACAGAACAAAATGGTAGAGTTAGAAAATAAGTGGTAGCTTTATGTGTTATCACACTATTTAGACAAGGGGTGTCAAACTAATTTTTATCAAGGGCCACATGAGCATTGTGGTTTTCCTCAAAGGGCCGCAATGCCAAGTTTACATGCACGACCACAAACAAGGATGAAAAAATATGCACATTTCCTTGTGTTTATGATCATTACTAACACAATGAGTCCTAATGCTAGTCCTAATCATATAACTGCTTACCAGAAAGGAACACAAAATTAAGTGGTATATGATGCACCTCTTAGAGTGTTGCAAGGCTTGCGTTGCGGAAAGTGCATCTCTAGAACTATTTCCCATACACCTACAATTCTTTTCAAGGTTTTTGAAACGGGTTACATGAAATGATGTAATGGGCCACATCCGGGCCTTATCTTTGACATCCCTGCTTAAGACCCATCACGGAGGAATGTATTATGGATAGATAGGGTAACATTTTTTACTAATCGATAACTCATCAACAATTCCTCAGATTATTTACATTAAGACAATTCTTTATTGCAAGTATTTTCAAATAGACGAGCTATACTCACTGGCATTGACATAGCCTACATACCATTTAGGCCATATAAGCAGGTGTAAAGAGCACTCTGACCAAATAAACTTAAAATGAAAATATTAAATTAATATTGAATGGAATGTTATGGACAATTATGAGATAACTGCAGTGGGTGTATTGAAATCAACGCATTTTAGTCCAGATGATATGTGAAAAAAGCGTTCACTTTTTCATAAAAGCGTGAAATTTGGTATACTTGTACAGTTTGGTACCCTGAACAATTTCAGAAATGGAGCCATCGCAAAAATGGTTCGTGGCGGCCGTGGCGGCCATTTTTCTTCCCGCCATTACCGAAAACAGTACTTTTAAGCATATCTCTTGAACTGAACAAGGAAATGCAGAAATGATGATGGCTACCCCTATGTTTTCATGGTCAAGGATTTCAATGACACCAAACATGATATTGTAAATGCCTTTGGGTTGCCATGGTTACCATCTCAGCTCTCCGCCATAATGGAATTAATACATTTTTCTTCATAACTCGAGGACCAGACATGGTAATAAAGAAATCGTGATGTCTACCCATATGTTTTTATGGTCAAGAAATGCAGTGAGACAATAATAAGCAGTATATAAGGTTCAAGTAAATGGTTCAAGGTGAATTCAGTGACACTGTGGATTACAATGACATCTGAAAATATTCAGAATGAACTTTCAAGCATATACTCCTTGAGCCAGAGGGGTTGGTGGTTACCAAAAAGTGGCAGTGGCTACCATACCTTTTATGAAAGCCTGGAATATCAGCTTTTCAATGATGTATGATGGCCATTTGAGAGGAGTAATTGTTTTGAGTTATTGCACATAATGTAACCTAGATAAAGGAAATTATGTGTATAAATCTAGCAGAACGCTGAGATAGCTGGATATGTAAAAATGGTATAACAACAAATGAAACATTGATTCTTATGTTTTAGGGTGTGGTAAACCCAATTATGACATTGTCATTACTGTAAAAGGTCAAGGTCATGACCTTTTGGCATGGTTGATGACATTTTTTGACATTTTCAAAGATTGCATCATTTTTCTCTCTATTCTCCCCATCCATAAGAAAGAATGAATGAAAGAATGAAAGGAACACTTTTTTATTGGGTATCACATTAGGTCCTCTTTGATAATGATCTGGTCTGTGAAGTAGCAGAGGGCATTGTTAATCAGTATCAGCAAATAGGAGCAACAATGAGAGGGCCCCCAAAAAAGGACATTTTTCATATCCAAAGTTAGCCTGGGAGTTCCCATGCTCCTTTGCGCGCTTATTTCATTTCACTCTGTAAAGCAGCATGGTGACCATGGCCGTTTTTCTTGCCTGCTTTAGGTATCCAATCACAGAACAAATAGGGACTAGCACGGCCCTCGATTGCATTTTACGTCACATGCTGGCTCTGGTATTGGCTCTGAGCTATGTACAGATGCTATGATAGACATTTATAGCGCCCAATAATCGGCTCTATCGTAAACGATATTTCCACTACGGGAAAAGCAATAGGTGCGTCTCCAGACTACATATCACTTGTGATTTTAGTTTGGTGATCGCCAGGCTAATTCAAATTTGAAAGTTGCAGTTAATCACAAATACTTAAACAGTTTATATGAACCAAACTCTCAAATGCTTTGAACACATTTATTGATTCAGTCAATCTTCTACCAAAACCACAACTTAAAACACGCTTAAGATGGTTTTGCAGAAGTTGAACACTTGCTGCAAATTATAGGAGTGTGTATAGAATGAATAGATCTGGCACAATGAAATTCAGGCAATTGTGATTCTGACCAAAGTGTAATGAAATGGCATTCAGTATGCATACATGATGTGAGCAATGTTTGGATTGAGGGCTTGCATCAGGTTGGATATTTCTTGGTCAAATTTACTACTGCAAATAACTAAAATTTATTATTGGGAAATGGAAATTTAAAGAATATACAATGCTGAAAAATATAAGGAGCACTTAAAAATAATATATCAGATCTCAACAAGACAAAAATTGTGTTTGATCTGCAGATATGGATAGGGCAATGCCTTAGGAACAAAAGGATGCCACATAATTTTCATTGAAATAAGGTTTCAGCCTATTAAGGGCTTATTATATAGACACCCCCAAACTCAAAGTGAAATAATGATGTCTCAGGCTAATCCATTTTACCTATATTTAATTTCTGTAGTCCCCATGCATGCTTGACAACGCTGTGGCATGCTCCAAAAGAGACAATGGATGGTGTCTTGTGGGATGTCCTCACAGATCTGTGAAAGGCATCCCTGAGCTTCAGCAAAGTTTAAGGAGCAACTTAGCACTGTCTAATGTGCCAAAATATAATGTCCTAGAGGGGTTAAGTCAGGTGATGGTGAGGGCCATTAATTGTACCAATTCCCTCACACTCCACGTACTGCCTGCATACTCTTGCAACACATCTGGAGGAACCTTGTCTCTTTCATGTCTATCACAGGTGCTCAGGGTAAACCTGCTCTCATCTGTGGAAGGTACATGCACCAGAGGCAGACTTGCCAGCTTTGGTGTTCTCTAGCCTGTCTCCTGAAAATGTCCTCCATGTTCTGGAAGTTGTGTTTTGGAGATACATTAAATCTCCTATCTGGCATGTCGTGGATATGCCATCCTGGAGGAGTTGGACTTCTGCCTCACACTACTACCAATATTGATAATGACTCTAGCCAAAACCAGCACTAGTGGAAAACAATACAGAAAGATGATTCAAATGAAATGACCTCCATATACAAAACCATTCCTGTTTTGGGGGCCCTCTCATTGTTGCCCCTCTTGTATACCTGTTTTTATTCCATCAACATCAGTACAGCTGTATACTGATTAACAACACCCTCTGCTACTTCACTGACCAGATCATTATCAGAGAGCTTTAACTGACCTAATGTGATACCCAATAAAAAAAGTGTTCCTTTAATTTTTTGAGCAGTGTAAAAAGATCTTTCCTTTCTTATGGATGGGGGATATAGAGAGAAAAATGATGCAATCTGTGTAAAAAAAAGTGTCAAAAAAATGTCATTGACCATTCCTTGTACAGTAATGACTAAGTCATAATTGGGTTTACCACACCCCAAAACATAAGAATCAATGTTTCATTTGTTGTTATACCATTTTTACATATCCAGCTATCTCAGCATTCTGCTAGATTTATACGCATAATTTCCTTTATCTAGGTTTACATTATGTGCAATAACTCAAAACAATTACTCCTCTCAAATGGCCATCATACATAATTGAAAACCTGATATTCCAGGCTTTCATAAAAGGTATGGTAGCCACTGCCACTTTTTGGTAACCACCAACCCCTCTGGCTCAAGGAGTATATGCTTGAAAGTTCATTCTGAATATTTTCAGATGTCATTGTAATCCACAGTGTCACTGAATTCACCTTGAACCATTTACTTGAACCTTATATACTGCTTATTATTGTCTCACTGCATTTCTTGACCATAAAAACATATGGGTAGACATCACGATTTCTTTATTACCATGTCTGGTCCTCGAGTTATGAAGAAAAATGTATTAATTCCATTATGGCGGAGAGCTGAGATGGTAACCATGGCAACCCAAAGGCATTTACAATATCATGTTTGGTGTCATTGAAATCCTTGACCATGAAAACATAGGGGTAGCCATCATCATTTCTGCATTTCCTTGTTCAGTTCAAGAGATATGCTTAAAAGTACTGTTTTCGGTAATGGTGGAAAGAAAAATGGCCGCCACGGCCGCCACGAGTCATTTTTGCGATGGCTCCATTTCTGAAATTGTTCAGGGCACCAAACTGTACAAGTATACCAAATTTCACGCTTTTATGAAAAAGTGAACACTTCACCTATTTTTTGTCACATATCATCTGGACTATTTCTATGTGCAAATACTTTGTACTATACTATACCATTCCTTGTCCATTGTGGAGTAAGATGTCACTTGTTTCTCTGCATATTAATCACATCTACAGGGTTCTAGAAAATATGTAGGCCTAGGTCAAGCTGTTTAGGCTATTTTTTATTTTATTATTATTTTTTTTTTAATGGTACGATGTGTAACGTTTTTAATGTTCAATATCAAAATCTGCTTTACCTGTTGACAAGCTTAGTCCTTTCTCATAAATTCTTTGTATTAACCACCACTATTAATTCTGTGTGTCCGCATTGGCTTGAAATTTAAATTTTTCTCGAAGGCTACACATTGGGGCTTTAATATATTTTTGGGGCTTTTTTGCTGTTATGAGAAAATGTTAAAGAAATTGTAGGAATTAAAAATGCATGGGAAAAATAACCTGACAAGACAGACTATAACATGTTAGTTTGGCATCCCAATTATCTCTGGTGGGACTCGGGTAGGTACAGCCATACAGTTTTTGACCGCAGCAAGCGCTATACTTTACTTAGGACACAAAAAATGTGGAAACTTGGAATTAAGATGTTGCAGTTCTACCGCATGGTAGGAACAATTCATTACTGCAATCCAGGACCAATTCATTGTCACGCTATAAGATCAAATAAATATCCACATATGGTACACATTACATTGTATTTACAGATTGTGAAGCTGGATAGATCTTTGTTGTTGTCATGGTCTGCACTAACCTGTCAAAGCTTCATTGCTAAAACAGCTAGGAAAAATAAAACTGAATAGCTTTACCAGCAGGTGGTGACAAAGTCCATAGGTTGCTGGGGTGTTTTTACTGTAAATATTTCACAAATGCTATACTGATATTATACAAAAATGGTATAATGTGGGACTGCCTTACACTCTTACACACTCCACACAAAATCCACTAAGAAAGAATTTCCCTTCTTCAACATTCTGGATATTTTTTAATGATAGTTACTATTTTGTGGTAAGCTGTTGCAGAAGATTTCACACTTTAGAATGAAGTGAGAGACCATAGAGGTAATATCAATAGTCTGCAGTTAACAGTTATTTATTTACCATAAATATAATTTTTGTCTAATAATGTTGTCTCTGTTTGTTTTGGGTATATATTATTTATTCATTTTATTTTCTGTTGGCCATTTGCTCATAATGACTTTAGGTGAACCCTTGTTTTGCAGTCTAGTAAAAATAAAAGTGTTCTTGATTTTTCTAATCCTTTAACCTCTTTTCAATGGAGCTTTCATATTCATACATCTAACCAACTCAGTTTCATATTACTTCTACCTTTCGAGTGAATTGTTACCATGTGGGCTACTGCTATCAGACAGTAAATCATGTGAAGGAGAAACGATGGAGAGAGAGAGATACTGCAAGGGACTGTTTTGATCCTAAGGCCTGCATTAGTCATCACGGAATGTACCCACGTGAAGCCCCTCCCCCCGAGCTCCAATCGGGGGAGGAACAAACCACTAAAGTCTCATATTCTTTCCTGATCCATGTTCATAACAACAGCCTTGGCACATAGAGCATAGAGAAGCCAACACACTCAGACTCCTCAGGGTCAAGATTAGAGAAGATCTGAGAAGTGTTTGCAGAGCCTAAACAAAAAGGCTCAGGGCATACAGCATTCTTGAGAAACAGAAAGTACAGATTTCAAAAGAGAAACCCTTTAAACTGGCAAGGAAGAGAAAGTGAAAGGAAGATCTAAATGGCTTACAAACGCTCTTTGTCAGAAGAGGACCTAACCTGTCCTGTTTGTTTTGACATCTTCGTGGACCCTGTGATCCTGTCCTGCAGTCACAGCTTCTGCAAAGCCTGCATGCAGACTCTCTGCATCAAGGTGTCCAGCCAGTGCCCAATCTGCAGGAGAAGGTCACTGACAGACGCTCCACCATCCAACCTGGCTCTGAAGAACCTGTGTGAGGGCTTCATCCAGGACAGGGACTCTGAGGCTCTGGGGTTGTGCAGCACCCACAGAAAGAAGCTCAAACTCTTCTGCCAGGAGGACCGGGTCCCCATGTGTCTTGTGTGCTGGTCCTCACAGGAGCACAAACAGCATGAGTGCTGCCCCCTGGAGGAGGCTGCGTCTGACTACAGGGTAAGACGTGATGTCTTAGCAGCTGAGTACTCATCACACAAAAAGTTCTTATTTAGCTTAATGTGTAACATTATAAAAAGTACAGCTCATGGGTTCCTACTCTCTCTAGGTAGGAGGTACTTCTCTGTTAGCTTCTCATCATTACATGGCTTCACTTTAGGTTTGTTTGTTTGTTTTTCTTGTCCTATGTTGTATGTTATGTCTGCTGCACAACCAATTGCCTTCTGTGGACAATTAGGTTGAAGTTGAGTTGACATAATTGTTGTTGCGTGAGGTTGGCTTTTCACAAGGTGTTTGTCTTTGTGCTGCCCTAATGGCATGGAATCTTGTGACTTCTTATAGAATGCTCTGATATTAAAATGACAGATTCTATTCCTACATTCTAACATATGATAAGAGAGATAAGTAAACAAAAGTAAACATTCTAATGCATAGATGTTGACAGTTAGTTGATAAGCAGATCCTGGCAGACAGACAGACAGCCAAGAGACACAAGGCTATCTTGATTTATTCAAGCTACATGCAAGTTCTTAGAGGCAATGCCGTAAGTTTGATTTATCACATTGTGTGAACCCTATTCTTTAGTAAATAATTTAAATAACTTCTTAGTATTGTATAAGAGAACAGACACTGAATATTTGTATATACATTTATTTACAGTTTTCATCGTATGACTTTTGATTGAGAACCTCAGTAAATGATTACTACGGACTCTCTCTCTTCATTGTGACTACGGTTTAACTTGGTGTTGAGTCAGCGTCATCACACACTGCACAAGAACACTAAAGTCTGCATATGTACAATCTGGAGATGGAGTAAAACCTTCATCATAATAACCCTTCAGACAAAGAACCATATAAGTCCATATTTCAAAATTAAGAATACAAATATTTTAACACATATAAAATGGTAGTAAACCTGTCTGAAATTAAAACCAGACTGAAACCAGATATTATTGAAAAGTGCCTCAATAATATCTAATTAAACAATTCTGGTTTCAGACTCGTTTACGACCATTTTGTATGTGTTAAAATACTTTTATTCAAAATTTTGAGAAATGGACTTGTGCAATTATCCATGTCTATGGATGACAACTAGTCTGGGCTAGCTGCTGGCAAATCCTCACACCCTAAATCCTCAGACCCAACTCAGCACTTCTAACAGGCTTTTCACCTCAGTGGTTAGAGCGTTTGACTCCCATGTTGTGGGTTTGTTGTAGTTGACGTTGTGGCAAGATCAAGGCCCCTGAGCAGTCGATCTCACCTCAGCTACACAATTATTTATGTAGTGTTTCCTATTAGATGCAGCTATTTGTCCAGCCTTGGCCTAAATGTGTAAATAAATCACTTGAGCTTGAGGTTACAATAAAGGCTGTAGAATGCTCTCATCAACTTGTTCAGCATTCTATTATACATTTTTGTTGATTTGAAAGTGATCAAAGTTAAGTTGGCTCTCAAACTTCTCATCTGAAACTGCTGGTTGATTAGTGAATTAATATGCAATCACTGGGTGGACTGTAGGGTGCTTGGCAAACACAAATGATGTGCAATCTGATCAGTCTTCTCATACATCATTTGCAGGACCAACTCAAGACCACACTGAACAGCTTAGAAGAAAGGCTACATGGACTACAACGAATAGAACGAGACTGCACTCACATAGCAAAGCACATAAAGGTACGAGTTTTAGACACAATCAACACTTACTCACTGTAAAATTATTTTGTTGTTGTTTTAAGATTGCTATGGGCCTAATTAAATTTCATTCTGGCCAATTTCACCCTTGGTCCACTATTTGCTAAGGCCTGATTTACTGTATACAAATTGAATTGTTTATTTGCTGTTCCTTGCTCTTTATAAAGTGTTGCTTATGAAGAGAAACTGTTGTGGGGATGTTCAAAATGATTGCGACAAAACAACAATATTCAGGAACATGGAGCCCACAACGCCACACTTCTCGAAAATGTGGCTTTGGTCATCATCAGCTTTAATGTAATGTTTGTTTTCCCACCCCAGTGTCAGGCGTATAACACTGAGCAGCAGATTAAGAAAGAGTTTGAGAGGCTCCATCAGTTCCTCCGGGATGAAGAGGATGCCAGGATAGCCGTTCTGGAGGAAGAGTCTAAGCAGAAGACCAACGGCATCAATAAAATAATGGAGAACATCAGCAAAGCCATATCCACAATCTCAAATAAAATCAAAGCCATAGAGGAAGCAGTAGGATCTGCAGATGTACCATTCCTACAAGTATGTGTATGAATTCAACACATGCCAAGGGTTCAATGAATATTGTGTCATATTGCCATCTACATGACTTGTCTAAATTGATTGATGAATTGATTGATTGATTGATTGATATGAATTGATTACACTATTTCCCTCTCTGTTTCCTTTGCAGAATATTTGGTCTGCTATTGACAGGTGAGTGCCCTTCCTGCTTTAAAGCAGGTTTGGTGTTTCTTTAGAGGAGAATTCTGGTGTAAATCAGTCCATATTCCAATGTGCACATTGTTCCCACACTTTTGATACAAAAACATTTAGTCACCCACACTCAGGGCCGCCGTTCCCCATACGCAGAGTACGCAAGGTGCGTAGGGCCTCAACCACTTGGCAGGGCCTCGGGGGGCCTCCAATTTTGAGCTTTACTAAAAAATGTCATGATAATAGTTACATTGCAAAAATATATGAATTAGTAATGAATAGGCCCATCATTTTTTGTTAAAAATTGCGTAACTCATCATACAATTCAAGCAAATTAACAGTTTTGCCTAATATACAAAGATAGTCCTACCCACCCCTATTCCCTGAAATGGTACATCCCAAATTGCGTCTTTGAGTTTGTTGTGTCGGCTTTGATTGAAGCAGCAAGCAGCAACGTTAGAAAACTGCAAATTGCAAGATTCTGCTGTGCAAATGTTCAGTAAATGTGTCAACATCGTTGACATCTAATAATGAAGAGACAGCATGAATCTGGTGCTGAAAAGCGAAAGAAAAAGAAGCAAAAAGAAGACGCCCGTGCATCCCTGGCCGGTAAGTCCGTTTAGGCTAACGTTAATTGTTTTTCTAACTTAACGTTCAATGATGTTGCTCAATTTAGGCTCGGTTGGTTGCTGGAACTTCGAAGTCTTTGCTTTTTTTTTTTTTTTTTTTTTTTGGGGGGGGGGGGGGGCCTCCCTGACCAGTTAAGCTTAGGGCCTCCAAAACCTTAGCAGCGGCCCTGCCCACACTCAGGCAAGAAATACAACATAAAGGAATTTATTAACTGTCTATCGACACATGTTGTATACATGTTAAAATGCCCGTGCGGGTTGATGTATATTGGCCAAACCAAACGTAATTTAAAGCTAAGAATTGCAGAACACAAAGGGGCTATAAGAAATGGCAATATGGATTATGCCATAGCCAGACATTACAAAGAAATGAACCATGGTCCGGCCACCTCCCTGAAATTCATAGGCATAGAACGAGTCCAACCCAGCCCACGCGGTGGCAATTTAATTAAAAAACTTTTACAAAGAGAGGCATATTGGATCAATGAATTAAACACAGTAGAACCCCATGGCCTTAATGAAATGCAAGAATTAAGTGTATTTTTGTAAGATTTTGTAATACCTTGTTTTATAACTCAGAGGGATATGATTGTAATGATTGAGATGAATTTATGTTATTTATTGATACAATGTAACTTTGCACATGAGCAGTGTTTGCACAATGCAGGTTTGCACAATGGTAATTGACTTAAGACCAAATATTTATGACTGTATTGATGGTTTGATGTAATGATGAAAAGAACATTAACTTTGGTATTTATGGATTGATGTACTTTGATATTGAAAAGAGAACTAATTTTGATATTTATTTATTGATGTACTATTGATATTCATATATTGATGTATAGATGCATTATTGAAACTGTCCTTCCAAGATAGCATCTCTGGACATTGTATAGGGCTAGTAATGAACTCTGATCTAATTTTTGCACTTTGCACTTTTCTCACATTGGAGTTGCACATTGCATGCATGCATATTTGCATAGAAGACTGACCCTGGGGATATAGATTGTGCATTAGGATGGAGGTGTATCTGGATTTTTTATTGTTGTATTGTAAATGGAATGGTGTCTTGCAGGGGTGAGGTCATGTGACCACCACAGATCACCTATATCACCTGTGGGTGGCAAGCATATGATAAGTGAACCTGATGAAGCAACTAGCGAAACGCGTTGTTCACAAACAAAAATAAATCAGCAAAACTTAATTCCAGTGTGCGGTGATTTTATACTTTTGGACAGTCCATATTCCTGTTGTTTAATGTTGCTGAGAGAGCCGCCCGCGCGAACTGGGCATTGCCCTCAGGGCCGGTTCTAAGCATAGGCAAAGGAACCAAATATCAGGGAGGCATCACAATACATTTATTACTCTTTTTTTCTTCAGTTTAGAAAAAGAAGGGGTAAAACTCTAATTTGGCCTTGAAAAGGCTAGAACCAGCCCTGATTGCCCTGTGTGTCCTATGGTCAGTCCATGCGTGGATCATACAGCATTTTTAACCGAAAGTAAGATTACTGTAGTAGTGCCATTGACTCAATGCAAAACGCACTGATTGATTCTCACTGGATGTCTCCTTTACGGTAATGTACCGTATGTGTACTAAATTAACCCACAGGCAGGCTGTAATAGTCGCGCTGATGACTGGCTATTGTTCTAGTGCCCACTGTAGGTCAAGGGACCCTGAGAGTCCTAGAGGGGCTCTGATTGACGTCGCACAACACCTGGGCAACCTGAAGTTCAGAGTCTGGGAGAAGATGGAGGACATTGTTGAATACAGTGAGTGCAGTGTATACAGAGGCAATACTACACCATGTTGTGTTTGGGCAACACTGGATATCCTGTACCTAATAAGTCACACACATACAGTATACAGACACTCAAGCAACAGTGTCAAGTGTCATACACCATATTTGTTTCCATAGCTCCTGTAATCCTGGATCCCAACACATCCCAGGCCAAACTTGTCCTGTCTGAGGACCTGAGCAGTGTGGTGAACAGCGCTGAGAAGCTGCGAGTCCCCTACAACCAAGAGCGCTTTGACTATTACCCGTGTGTCCTGGGCTCCCAAACCCTCAGCTCTGGGGTTCACACCTGGGACGTGGCGGTCACAGACAGTGCCGTCTGGAGCGTGGGCATCACCACAGCTTCAAACAACACAAAGGGCGACGCCTTCTTTAACGAGAACACCTGGCATGTGAGGTACCTGAGTGGGGAATACACCTGCCATTCCCCTCGAAGCCAAACGGCCCCATCTCGACGGAGAGACTGCAGGTGTTAAGGGTGCGGCTGGACTGGGACAGCGGAGAAGTATCGTTTTCTGACCCGTTAAACAACAAACTCCTGTGCACTTTTAGACATGTTTTTACAGAGGGTGTCTTGCCATTCCTGTATAATTACTCTGTATCTTCACCTCTGAGGATCTTACCAGTGGAAAAAATAATCAGAACATAAACATATAAAGCATGATATATGAAAAAGACTACTTTTTTAACGTGGTGCGTTGCATTAACAGATTGCATGAGATTCAGTTCAACTTCTGAAGCTCTGGAGATTGCCATCTATGCGGCTGATTTCTATTAAGATATATTAGAGAGTTATTTTAGAAATAAAAACAATAAAATAATTATATTATTGAAATTGGAAATGCTGCTTCGGTAGTGTGTGTGTGTGTGAGTGTGTGTGTGTAGATGTGCTACATAGCTACCTAATCACACATACCTGGTTTTAAAGATCCAGTTAGACTGCATACTAGACTGTCAGAAGTATGCTATACATGTATGTCCTAATATGAATTATCCCAAGTGAGGGTTGAAGTGGTGATTAACAAATGCATGGTCGCAACAGGACAGCCAAACCAGGCTGAAAGGGGCCCCCAAGAATGACAATTTAATCATTTTAGTAGTTTAGTTGGTGGTGTTTTTCAATAAAATATGACAGAGTTGGGGGCGGCATAGCTCAGCGAGCTAGTGCGTATACCGCAAATCCGGGGACCTGGGTTCGATTCCGACCTGAGGTCATTTCCCGATCCATACCCTTCTCTCTCTCCCACTCATTTCCTGTCACACTCTCTACTGTCCTATCAAATTAAAGGCACAAAAGCCCTAAAAAATATCTTTATAAAAAAAAAATATGACAGAGTTAGACAATTGCAAGTTCAACACAAATAATTATATTAATGGAAGTTGCTTGAAGATTATAACAATGTGGTTAATGTAGGTGTTTATGGGAGGTGAAGGGCCCCCATATCCTGTTTGCTTGGGGCCCCCTAAGTACCTTGAAACGGAAGAAAACAAGTGTAAACACAGTTTACTTGCCCCTCAGTTCAGTTGTCCAGTTTATGCCCCAAAAGCATCTTATAATATTGTGATATTAGATTCACCATTTAACACCTCTGCTATTGTTATTGCAAACATGTTCTTCAAGTTTTCAAACACTTGATACAATGTGTCCCACTTTACAGTGATCACAGAGTTCTCAGTTTACCCCCATCTCATTTGAACACATGCACACACCCCTAACTTACTGTAAATGCAATCAGATGGGATAAAGACTCAAAAGAGTAAAATAATCGCTCTTTATTCATAAGTCTCGTCTAGTCAGCTACACTAGGCTACTTAAACGTAGCTGTGAGGATGATTTCCCTGTCAGGGTTAAGTGGAATTCCATGGCTTCAAAGGGTGAGAGGACCTGCTAGCAGAGTGGCACAGAAGGTAAATAGAGTGTTGTGAGTAAATCAGTGTATCACAACATGCAACATTTCTTATTTAAGCTGCAACAACCCCCTCCTCCCCCCACCATGTACACACACACACACACACACACACACTCCCCCTTTCCACCACTTGCAGTAAGAACACCAGTGATTGAATGCAAATTTGAGAGGGCTGTAGGCCTATTTCAGATGTCAAATGTTGTCAAACCTAACTTAATTCCGTTCCGCATTAACCGGGTAGGTCTAAAACTCCCTGGCATTTCTGCCCTATAGTAGGGGAGACCGGGGTAAGATGAGCCAATTTTTACATTCTTCATCATTCTGCTGACTTGATGAGGTTTTGGTGTTCAATTTTCACATCAAACAAAAATTTGAAGTGTCTTGCTTCTTCTGAAAGTATTCTTTCATAGTGTACACAGGTAAGGCGATATGACCTCTTCAAAAAAAGTGGTCTCGTGGCTCAACTTGCCCCATGAGCGGGGTAAGTTGAGCCATATGTAGGGGTAAGTTGAGCCAGAACAAACTTTTTATTAAAAATCATAGTCATTTTCTTCAAACATTGAAACAGAACAATATCAAACAGACTATTGGTCTGACACCTAGCAAAGTAGAGCAAAACCATTTAAAAATTTGACAAGGAAGGAAGGCTATTGGCTGTTTTTGCAGCCTCGTCCATTTGCACTACCTGACCGCATGATCAACCTAAGAAAAATAGTACATTTTTCATTAGTGGAAATTTAAAATGTGTTGTTTAGAGATGTCTGTGAAAAGCACAACTAATCTTCATTCATTTAACAGATTATACATATATTTTTTTTGACACATGGAAAGTGAATAGGCTCAACTTGCCCCATGCCTGATGGCCCAATTTACCCCACTACATGATTTTGGGTATGATGCCTCACCCAGGAAATTAGGGTCACATTGAAGATTTTGTTTAGCCATCACATAATGGCTTATAAGAGCACTAATTGAGATATAATGCATTTGATTATTATTCTATTCAGGTTTTCTCTAAATCATCTTAACACTGAATGTGAAAGAATTCACATGTGATACAAAAAATCACCTTTTTACTCATAACTTTTAAACCAAATTTGCCATGTACTTGCTTTTTCCACAGAATGAGTGTAATGATTCCCTCTACCTCCAAATCCTAACACATGATAAAATTTGTTTATGGTTTCCAAGAAAAAGGGGGTGGCTCATCTTACCCTGTGGCTCATCTTACCCCGGTCTCCCCTAAAGTAATGATACATTGTCTCAGTCATCCTAGGCGTCACCCTTAAAGGGGAAATCCTGTCAATTTTCAACAAGAGCTCTATTGCTCAAGCTACTTGAGATTAGCCAATACTGAAGACGCAAGACATTTTGGTCCAACCATATAGGTTTCCTTGAACAGAGAATAAGCCCTGACAGTTAACCCAATGGGGCAAGTTTTCAAAACTGTGTTTACAGCATTTCAACATGCTCCAAATATCACCCCAAAAGTTATGCAACATCATCAGACACATTACAACACAGAACTGTATTGTATATGGCAACAAATGGCTGGAAAAGTGGTTAAAACTGTGAGCTTATGGAAGCAGCCCAATATTGTTTGTTTACAAAACGGTTTTGTAAACACTGCATAAAAACACAATTTTAAGCACTTTGTTAGACATTTGTAGTCATAAACACTACAGAGGTGTGTTGTAATGTGTCTGATGATGTTACATAGCTTTTGGGGTGACATTTGGTGCATGATTTGATGCTGAAAACTGTTTTGAAAACTTGCCCCATTGGGTGAACTGTCAGGGCTTACTCTCTGTTCAAGGAAACCTATATGGTTGGACTAAAATGTCTTGCGTCTTCAGTATTTGCTAATCTCTAGTAGCTTGAGCAATAGAGCTCTTGTTGAAATTTGACAGGATTTCCCCTTTAAGGATAACAAAGACTGCAAAACATAAGTGGAAAGGTCATCTGAATTCTTCCTGTTCCTGGTAGTTCACTGACTCACTCTTTTATGGTGATGGAGTTGCAGTAGCCTTGTAAAAACAAAGAAGTATTTATGCATGACGAAGCAAACTATATGAGGGGAATTCCTAGAAGTCAGACCAGTGTAGTAGTCCCTGTGTGAACTACTGTAGTAGTGACTCTCGGAGGGAATCTGGTGGACAGAAGACAATTGGCACCCCTACAGTAAGTAGGCCTAACATGTCTGTGCATTCCGAACTGGGAAAAGCAGTGTGTAGGATCAATGATTTTTTTTCCTGTATTGCTTAAAGTCCCCCTCACATCCCATTAGCAAACAACTAACTAAATGACTGAATGATGATATCAAACTCAACTATCATTTGGCCCTCCCTCCTCCCCCTACTGTTTCATAAACAGAGGCCATCCTGTATATAGGCGGGACTTCTACGGGAAAACTGAGGAAGCGTATTTCTTTTAAAATTAGGGAGTTTAAGCAAGCACGGTTTTCCACGACGGCGACGGCCGCCGGAAATCAATCTGCGCTCCACTGATCGAGACTTCAGCCGTACTGCCGGCTCTGTTTGCCGTAGTGAGCTGATCTGCAACGTGGAAAGATGCAATCTCCCGTATTCTAGACTACGCGAGGTTCTTGAATGATCTATAGTGCGTGAATTATAATTATAAACAGCAAAAAAGAAAATAAGTAATAGTCTCCTTCTTCCATTACGTTTTAGAGTATAATATTTCATTCCAGAAAGTCTGTTAATCTAAGCAAACATTATACATAAGGCAAAATTGATAATTTTTTTTTTTTTTTTTTTTTCCAAGAGAAACACATTTTTGCATTTAATCACCTCTAGCTCTCTCATTTTGGAAAGAAAGGAGAGCACGTTTATTCCATTCATTTTAATCTGTCATCTGTCACATGGTAGATGTAAACATCAGCTCAGTACCAGGTGTGTTAATCAGAGAGCTCCGGCCGTAGCAGCGGCAACTTGCTTAATGATGACTATGGATTCGACGGCGACTGAAACCAGAGGGAGGAGGGATCAATTTCCGGGTACCGTCGCTGTCGGGAAAACCGTGCATGCTTAAACTCCCTATTGCCTGCATGAACGTTACTTTCGGATTATGAGAGAGAGAGAGAGAGTTACATCCCCCCCCCCGGCAACATCACTTGATCCGCCCATTTGGGCATTGCGTCTTTACTGTAAATTCTCCACTTATTTTGCCTAAATGCAATCTAACCTACTAGTAGCAAAAATGTTTTTGTTATTACACAATATATTTTGTTCGTTGCATTGGTTTGGTTTGTTAGACAATGTCCGCACTTTAGGTGATGAAATATGATCTGAATGAAGTCAGAGCCCGTTTCTGATGAAGTCTTCAAGTAATAACGAAAGTGAAAGCTGAACAAGTTTTTGTTCAAAATACAGACTGTATCACTATCATACCTTGCGCCTAGGCGCCTGGTCTCGCCAGTATTTCCTCATTCGCGTCCGACGAACTCCTCAAAATTAAGACTAGGCCTACTTTCGAAATGGCATTAAAACGTTCTTTTCCCGAAGAGGATCTGACTTGTCCCGTCTGCTGCGATATCTTCAAAGACCCGGTGATACAACAGTGCAGCCACAGCATCTGTAACGTCTGCCTGAATAAGTTTTGGGACATTAAGAAATCTCGTGAATGCCCGGTGTGTAGACAAAAGTCGCCCAAAGGAGAGTTACCACGGAATTTGGCATTGAGAAACCTATGCGAGACCGTTCAACAGGTAAAACGTTCTGGGTCACTACGGCAAGGACTGTGCAGTCTTCATGGGGAAGAGTTCAAGCTCTTCTGCAGGGAAGACAATGAGCCCGTGTGCGTCGTTTGCCAGACTTCAAAGAAACACAAACTCCATGATTTTAGTCCCATCGCTGAAGCTGCTGAAGATCACAAGGTGAGACAATATTCACAGAACTTTATGGAATTCAATTTTCCCCAGTTAAAAAAAAAATGAGTGGAGAAGTCGGTAATGTTAAGACCTAAGATAGAATCTAGATTATAACGCTTTATCTCAGAATTACATTTCATTATTATGACTAGGTTATTTATCTCATACATGTGCTTTTTAGGATTTTTTTTTACTGGTGGCTCTTCCATAGAACTGACAAAACAACTTTATTTTCCTGTAGGCTACTGTGGTGCTAAGTAAAGTGGTGCTGCTGTACACTTGGGTAGTAGTACACTTCTCGAGTGTTTCTCATTGTCCAGATGCCCCAAAAGATAACTCAAACTAATTTCCTGGACATGCCCAAACAAGTGGGACATTGCCAGTGCCCAGATTGACACCATGGAAGGGTGGAGGTTACTATTAGTGGAGTTGATACTAGGCTATCCCAGAACCAGAGAAAGATGTTTTTATTAGTGCTGGCAAAATTAACTGATTAATCACGTGATTAATCCAAAAAATTTAACTCGGATTAAAAAAATTAACTCAGATTAATCCTGATGGATATGGTTCCACTTTCATGGCATGTATTATGTTCAATTTCAGATAGAAAATGGATCAGTTATCAAGTCAAACTATACAAAGATTATGGCCTAGCTCCTGACTGTCCAACAACATGTTTGGGGAATCCTCCGGGGTAGGGGACAGGTGTGAATTGCCCCATTTGAGACGAACAAAACCAACTATTTAGTATCAGGGCCTTTACAGGGCAAAATAAGGATCCAATATACCCTAGCATCCAAATTCTTACTGGAGGAAATGAGTTGCGATTAAAAGTGATTAATCACGATTAATCTTTGAAAAATTTTGTGATTAATCAGATTAATTTTTTTAATCGTTTGACAGCACTAGTTTTTATGGCTCTGTTGTCTCTGGGCTATCCCATCCCTAGACTGCTGTCTATCTTTAAAGTGACCATGAAAACAATGGAGTATATTTGTCCTAACATGTTTAGGAGGAGCTCAACACTGCACTGGCACCACTGCAAGAGAAGCTGTTGATTTTAGAGGACAAAAGAAACTCCTTTGATCAAACTGCTCGGCTCATTAAGGTAGGCTAATACTGTATGTTGATCCACTGACACACTGAAAGTGCTCTGGTCATTGACCTTACTGGGGATTTCCAGCTGACTAAAGGAGTGCCGGAAATGTTGCTGTGTATACACTGGGTGCGTAATTTATTTGATAACAAGCTGGAGTGTTGCAAACTGCCTTGTGATATTTAAAAAAAACAACAGCAAACAAACAAACAACAACAAAAACATACAAATAATAAAAAGAAAAACCAAATTGTATTCATGTTCCACTCCAGAACCAGAGCCAAGTGACTCTAGCACAGATTAAGAGGGAGTTTGAAAAACTTCACAACTTTCTCCGAGTGGAGGAGACGTCCAGAATAGAAAAGATGAAAGCGGAGGAGAGGCAGAAGAGTGATGCAATAACGAAGAAGATTGAGACTATCGACAGAGAGATCTCATCGGTCTCGGAAATCATTCGAGCCATACAGGAGGAACTAAAACAAGATGACGTGTCATTTGTACAGGTACGGCAAACATTCTCAAAGGATTCCCATATTTAAATAGTTCATAATAACACATTTTTTTATTGTTTTATTCAGAGTATTTCTTATTCACAGTGTCTCTTAAGAGTCTTAAAGTCACAAAATATAATATAAGAGTCACTTAATATTATGTCTGGAGAATAGGAATAAACACAAAGGAAAATACACTGACATGTTAACATACCATTAAGTCAAAAAAAGCAAAATCTGTTACATGACAACTGCTACTTTTACCATCTGACTGATGTACCAGGACCACTGATTACCAGTGTCATGGACTCTTGCCACAACAACTAATTTTCCAGGAATGTTATTCATTACGAATGTGTTCCTGCTACACTGGAACTGCCATGAAGCTTTGTCATTAGTTGTGCAATGTGTTACGACCCGGCTCTCTCATGCTGGTGTTGACTCACTTCCCCTCCACATTATACAATGGTTACCCCGGTTTTCCAGCTCCCAGGCTGCAGGGGGAGCTGGTCAGGAAAGCTGTGCGGGCCATGGCGGCCATTTTGGGAAACTGATTGGAGCTAATTGGGAGGGGTTTAAAATACCCCTTCGGCTTTGGCTCTGTCTCTCTCATTCATGCTCTGACTTTGGCTGCTCCGGCCCGTGGCTGTTGGGCTGGCTGCAATGTGGCCGTCTACCCTTACTCTCTCTCTGTCTTTCCTTTTCCTTTGATGCACTACATTTCACTATGCTGACACTCACCACACTTTTGATACCTCTACATATACTGACTCCTTTTGATACTTTATCTAATAAATACTTATTTAATGTTACTGCCGTTGTCGTCTCCTTCCATGTTATTGCCACTCAGAGCCAAGTGGTCGTAACAAATGTGCTTGCCTTGCTATGATGGAAAATTGGTGGCTGTGATAAGTGTCCATTACTGACATTGAGGGGAAAACCAAACCAACCATAATTTTAGAGGCTGGCAAAAGCAAGGACAGCAATGTGTAGATCAATCCACCAATAAGGTAACTAATCAAAAAAAATCTAAAATCTAATCTAAAATGTCACCAGAGACGAATCAAGACATGCCAAACTGACTCAGACCAATAGACCACAAACAGGCAACAAGGACCTGCATCTGAGTCAGTGGCTCTGCATGACTTCCGTGTATACACAGTATATGACTGATATTGAATGAAAAACTGTTTTAATAGATCAAGCAGGTTTTGTCTCTGCACATAAATGAACACATTTGAAAGTCTGGGTCATTTCAACTCATAGCCTGTTATTTGTTATTTCAACTTATAGCTCTTATTTCTGTCTTTTGAGATCTGAGAGTACTGCTGGTAGGAAAAGAACAATGAACTATGGAGTAGCATACTGGTAGCTAACAGTAACTGAAACACAACATACTTTCAGTTTCCTTTTATTACCAGTATGCCCCATTCAATCACTGGTTTGCAATATTGGCTGTGTTGTACCACATTTCATTGTTTTGTTCTGGTTGTTTTAAACCACCTTGAGCTTGACCTTCACCTCTGCTGGTGAAAATGCTCCAGTCTTTTCCTTTAATGCACACACACACACACGCACGCACGCGCGCACACACACACACACACACACACACACACACACACACACACTAAATAGTATGTACGTGAACACACAGAACACTCCTTCACACTCCTTTGCACTCACGTACTGTAGGTCATAAGTTGGCCTATGAGATGTATGATATGAATGCCTTTGCTGATGTACTGTATTTTTTATCTGAAAGCCGGGTCATTGAGTGCACTGAATATTGCTGTATGTTACAATGACAATAAGAATAATCTAAATATATGTTTTATATATCTCCCAAACAGAACTTCAAAGCTACAATGGAAAAGTAAGTCATATACAGTACATAGTATGTCAATTGGCTCAGCTGTGGTTTGTCCATTGCAATTCATGACGATGTCATTGACACCCAAATTCTGTTTCAGGACTAAATGTACCCTGAAGACACCAGAAGTGCTTTCAGATGCTCTACTCGATGTGGCGAAGCATATGGGCAACCTGAGCTTTAACGTTTGGAAGAAGATGCAAGAGATTGTTGAATTCAGTGAGCATAACACACTCAACAGGCACACACACACATACTCCTGCTTTACTGGAAAAGCAGTTGCATTTGTTTACCAGCTTCCTCTATAGTCTTAGAAAAATTATTTTTACAACGATGAGTGTACTAGAAATAATCTGATCTCTTATGATATGATGTACCACCACCAACCCACCCCACCCCAGCCATTCACTCACCTAATCCATCAACCAACTAAGCATCCTAAGTAGCCCACTGCACTTAGGCACAAATAGGCTGACACAAGATATAATTTCACTGCATTTTTTTACACCAGTAATCAGTAATATGCCTGTGACAGATAAACTTCCTTTTATCCTTATCCTCGTATCTCCTCAGCTCCTGTTATCCTGGACCCCAACACGGCGGCGCCACATCTTGTGTTGTCTGCGGAGCTGACCAGCCTGGTGTACAGCGATGACATGGGGCCAGTGCCTGACAACCCTGAGAGATTCGACTTCTACCACTGTGCACTGGGCTCCGAGGGCTTGGACTCGGGCGTCCACTACTGGGACGTCGACGTCGGGGACAATTCTCTCTGGTACCTGGGCGTGATGACCGAATCTACCGGCCGGAAAGGAATGGCCATCTGGAAGGGGTGTGGAGCTTGTGGAATGTGTTTGGGGAGTACAAGGTCCAGTCTCCGGAGCAGGCCCCGTTTCCGCTCGTGGTGGGCCAGAGCGTCAAGAAGATCCGCGTGGAGCTGGACTGGGATAAAGGACTGGTTTCGTTCACTGACCTGGTCAGCAATACGTGCTTGCTGACCCTGGCACACACGTTCACTGAGAAAGTGTTTCCTTTCTTCTATAATTTCTGTGTGCTCGCTCCACTGAAGATTTTGCCACGCAAGCTGAGTGTGACATTCTAAGAGCACTGGGGGCTGTTTGGGGGCAGACACTTTATTATAAGAGGACACACATAATTTACTAAATCGTTCCATTGGAATGCATGGGAGGATAGTGTTATGCAAAAATGGCCAGGTTCAGAAACAGGAAGTCCTGCCTTGCAGTGAAAGTAGCCAATGGTGTTGTTCGAAGAGGCTTGATTGACACTTACCTTTGTCTATTCTCTCCTGCATGGCCATATTGTGCACTTTTGCACAGACTTACTGTAGACGCAGTGAGCAAATTCAAGTTTAGAAATAAAGTATTTATTTATTTAATTTATTTATAAATAGCGCTATTTGGGCAACTTAGGCGAAGATATCTATACCTTTCAATCACGATTCAAACAAGAATTCACACAGTGCACTTTTTAAGTGAATACGATCTGCTGATCTGGAGAGAGGAATATCTCTCTAATCATTTAGGTAGGGCCTTGCACTTACTAAGTCAAAACAAGTCACCAAAAGCATCTCCAAGATGGCTGCCAACTGCCAAGTGAAGGGACTTGATTTAAAAGGCCTTTGCTTTAGGGCAGTGAAAAGAGATAGGAGGTCAATGGGAGGAACAGACAGAAATAACGGATGGTTGAATATGAACCTCGACCCCTGTAAGAACCCGGGCCTGAATGTGGTGAGGACCCGGCGAGCATTTGCCTCACAAGTCCCTAAACAGCAGCCTGTTATGTAGTCTGGTTGTCATACAAATACTGATCTTGGAACTCGGAACTTGGAACTCTGTTTGATTTTGGTCTTCAGGCGTCCGTCTCCCAAAAGCATAATTGCTAATAATAACCAGTTAGCAACTTTGTTAGTTGCCAATGGGAAATTGCATTGCAACCAACATAATACTTAGTTTAGCCTGAGAAAGGGAACCAATGAAAAAGGTTTTTACCCCTGCTATGGTGGAGGCACGATGGGCGTGCATTTTGAAAGGATTGTATTGTATTTGAAATGACGAAGGGAGCCACTCTTGTCTCTGCAAACATCATGGGAATCATTAGTCTCATTAGTAAGGTTGTAGGTCTGCCTACAGAGGCATCTACGTTCATCTGCCTGTTGATTCCAATTTAAAGAAGTGGGATATGATGCCAAATTATCGAGACCAAACCTGGTTGTGACAACCAGGTCACTGACAATTGGCAGGTTTCCATCCAACTTGTAATACTGGCACACGTTTATTTAAATACAAATAACAAATGGAAGTACTTGCAGATGCACATATTCTTGAATCTTGAGTCAATTTTTTGTTAATGTTTGGTTTGTGCAATGCCATAGTAAGCAAACTGTTTTTCACATCCACAATGCCATGCCATTTCTGGTCTGAATACACAGGCGCAAGCGCACCGCTAACACACCACAGCACGCCACAAACACACTGATTACAGTGTGAATGAGGACCTTACAAGTGCCAGGAGATGAGGTGTTCTTAGAAGTGTTCTAGGTTCTAAATAATGGACAAGATTCACTGTTCCGATAGCAATAACAATATAAATGAAGAAGTTGGACAAAATATGGTACTGTGTATATCTATAGCTTCAATGTCTAGTTGATATTGCCATTGTTATAATTGCTGCTTGTTCTGCAAACATGGATACAAACGTTTTTGGATAAACCTTT
>JAODXP020000053.1:70556-108316 GCA_027497455.2 Sardinella longiceps | reverse complement strand
CCACCACTTCAACCCTCACTTGAGATAGTTCATATTAGGACATATAGCATACTTAGTGAAGATGATTTCCCTGTCAGAGTAAAGTGGAATTCCATGGCTTCAAAGGGTGAGAGGACCTGCTAGCAGAGTGGCACATAACCAGGGTATTGAGGTAATGAGAGTAGGGTGACCACCTGCTTATAACACCAAGGGGGGACAAGGGGTATGTTTTGGAGGGACAAGGAGGGACGCCGCCCCGCCGCCAGAATCTTAGATAGTGGTTTACCCATTTGTAGCATATCGTACCTTACATGGTATATCAATACCTCATTTCAGGGAGGTCTGTGAGAAAATTTTGTATTTCTTGGATGCAATTTCCTGCATTTTAACCAAGTCTGGAGAGCCACTATCTGCTAAATAAAACTACAGATGTCTAGCCTATATCCCAAGTAGGCTATAGGCCCATATATTGAATGAATTAGGATTGGGTATAAGGTTATTATTAAAATAATAATTATTTATTTTTTAATCAGAGCTAAATGGAAAGCCTAGCCTATAGCCTAGCATAGGCCTTCTTTTAAAAATGTACTGGTTCCTAAATGATAAAAAAAAAATTATACCTAAGAAAGTTAGTTATTATCATTACATTATTAGTAATAACTGTATTGAGCTAAACAAACTGCAAATTCAGTAGGCTATCTGAAATCAATGGCTTGCCATAGTCTGAAAAAAAAATCGGCTTGCCATATTTACAGTAGGTGCGCACGCTGGTTATAGGACAAAACATGCAGAAGTTCCTCTTGACTGTTTGCCTGTGCCTCATAATTATATTGAACATGTCCATCTTATTTCTGTACGTTTTTAAACATGATAGAATGTTTAAGCTACAGTTCGGGTTTAGGCATAAATTTATTTACCCTACTCTAGTTATCAGTCAGGGCAAGTGCGCGATGGAAATGATGTGGCTATATGAAACGTCTCTAGCTCGGGAATATTCCTGTAAGGTAGGCCTAGGCTATAATTGTAATCATCAAAATAAATATAGAAAGCTTTCTTATTAGTAGCAGTAGTCTATCAAATATATGTGGCAAACTTTGCTCAAGCTTGAAACTTGTTTCCTCAGCGCAGCTTTTTACTACAATAAGATCCTTACTTGAGACACACTGAAATGCTTTCGATGCGTAACGTCGGAACACCGGTGATTTATAGCCTATCGTTTATTTTCGCATGGAGCCTATTGTAGACATGTGTTTCTATATAATGATGCAAATGATTTTCTACCTTGCACAGCTCAAATTTATCAGATGGCGGCTTGCAAAATTATTGGCTGGCTTTGGAGCAACTGGCGGCTTCGGGGTCTTGCAAGGGGTGTGTGTGTGTGCGTGTGTGGATCCTGTTAGCACTGCAGTGGCGACTGTGTTGTGTAGCCTAATGTCAAGTAACGCTCGTTTGGCTATCTGGGTGGCCCGGGAGCGACACTCCCCAGCAAGCATGAATTATGCGTGATACGTTCTGAATTTGCGGGACGGCCAAATTTGACCTCAAACGCTGTGCTCGCACGCGCTACGCGGGACGGTTGGTCACCCTAAATGAGAGTATTGTGATAATCAGAACATAAAAAAACAGGTGAAGCATGATAATAGCCTGCTTTTTTATTCCATGCGATGTATTGCGTTGACAGTTTGCATGAGATTCAGTTCAACCTTTTTGAAGCACTGGAGGTTGGTATCTATGTGGCTAATTTCTATTGAGATGTCTTAGGGGTAAATGTAAATGAAAACTCATTCACCCATTCACACACTGGTGGCAGAGCCCGTTACAGGGCACAATAAAAACATTACACAATGCACTTTTACTCCAATAAAAACATTACACAATGCACTTTTACTCCAATAAAAACATTACACAATGCACTTTTAAGGTCAAACAAAAGCAAAATCTAAAAACATGTACTGCATTTATTATTCTGTATTTTTACTCCTTTAAAGGAAAAATCCCAAATTCTTTTCTCTCATTCACCCATTCACACACTGGTGGCAGAGCCCGTTACAGGGCACAAAGCGCCAAGCTGCTCACTCCAATAAAAACATTACACAATCAGTCCCCCCAGGATTTCGCGGGCCTTTTTTGTGATTGTTGCGATCAAAAATGCTTGATTTCGCGGCAGGTTTTCTGAAAAGTTGCGCTGATTTTAGGCTTTTTATTGCGAGAAAATTGCGGGGGCCAGGAAAAGTTGCGGAAAGTTGCGTTTTTTTTTTTTTTTTTTTTTTTTTTAAACAGCACATTCTGATGTGTTTGATGGTGGTAGGTGGTTATAGCTATGCAGTGAACAATGTCATATTGCAACTATAGGTTTTCTTTTATCTTGAGTTTGTTTGTTTTATCTTGTTTACCATCTAGAACTGCAGAATGCACATTATGGATGGCTGATGGCAATTATGGTTTTAGGTATCAACCCTTTATATGACTACATGCCATCCAAGTTCATCTGTAAACCAGAACAAAATATTATATTAAAAATATATCTGAAATAGTGATGAAAGTGCTGCTTTAAAGCAAAGAAGGAAGGAGTGGTTGTTGCATGTCATCATCTTCCGCTTCATCATATTCATCACCATAACCTTAAACATATTGATTGATTGCACTAGTAGACTGTGACTAAGCATCAGTAAAACTGTGGTATACCTAATGTGAAGCCATTGCCAGGAAGCTAGCACTCTTTATATATTTAGAAGCTACAAGTGAAGTAGTTCCACAGCAAGAAGCAAGGCATGAGCTGTACTGTTTGTCATACAATAAATAACTGTGTGGCAATTACTTGGCTGAAAAAAAATCTGCTTAATTTTAATGCAAAAATATAAAAGCCATCTAATAAGCCAAAACAGGATTTGATAGGCCTATCTTAAAACATGGAAAAGATGCAGGCTAGCTTCCAAAACCGAAAAAAATTGATTGCTCTCAATTCTGATAAGACCTAAGAATGGGAACCAACTTAATGTGCGTTTAGTGTCCTATGACAAAGGGGGTTCGGTGAAAATCAATTTTGTCGAATTCTTCGTGGAGATAGTTCTAGTAGCCTACATTAGCAATAACTTTCAACTCCGCTTGAATTCGTCATTTAGATAACTTGCGATTTTGGAATCCACACGCGCGCGCACACATGGAGGGAGAGAGAGAGAGACGCGCGCAACGGAAGAGAGCTCATTCAGTCCAATGCGTAATTTAAGGTAACACTTGCCCCCTAACATAAACGTAACGTAAATGGCAATAGCCTAAATGATCAAGAATATTGTGATTAGCAGCTCCTTTGAACAGTAATATTTGCACCGCAAAACAAGGAGCAGGAAAAGCTCTGCACCCATTGATCTTTCACTCGCGAGTGATTGGTGATATTTCGAGCAACCTTCCAGGAAGTTGCGGGAAAGGTGCGGTGATTCCTCAAAATTGCATGGCCGCGATGAAGTGGCGGGGATTGGTTGAAGTTGCATTGAAGTTGCAAATCGCAACATCGCCAAATCCTGGAGGGTCTGCACAATGCATTTTTAAGGTCAAACAATAAGTAATCTAATAGTCTGAGTCTCTAGTACAATGGAAAAATCCCGGCTTCTTTCCCATCTTTTTCTATAGGTTGATTCGTGGAAAAAAACACATCATATTCATAATGGTATATAATAATAATATAATAATAGTCAGCCTGCTAGTTTAAGGAAAAATCCCAAATTTTTTTCCGGTTTCTCTTCAGCCTGCAAAGAAGAGTATAAGAGTAAGTGTACTTGATAAGAAATAATATACAGAAAACCACTAAAATGTGTTTTAAAAAACGCACCTGTTGTTTTTTATCCTTAAGCTTTTTCACTTGATGTCTGAGAGCCGTCTTCAGCTATGAAGAGAAAAAGAAAAATTCAAATTTTGCCACAAGCAGGAGTGGTTTCTGGCATGGGCGATATGGGAGATATGGGCCATTGCCCAGGGTGGTGTCATTTGGGGGTGGGGGTTGGGGGCATCAAGGGCCTTCTACATTTCTTTTTTGTTTTGTTTTTTTTGTGCAAAAAAATTGTGTGACACGGTGGGGAGCAGGGTGTTCGCCCAGGGCACCATAGAGGGTAGGACCGCACCTGGCCACAACACCCCTTTTTCATAGAATAGATTTGAATAAATACCAAATACACATATTATCACATGTAATCACTGACTGCACCTTTAATATTACAGTTCATTTGAACTCCAGAGCTTGTTGGGCGAATTGATATGCAAGTGTAAATATGGATGGAAAAGTGCAAAGTGTATATAAACGTTGTGGAATACTTACTGTTAGCACGAGCAAAGCCTGGAGAACAAAAACAAAGACACATTTTTTTAAAAAAAGTCCTACACTGCATATATTTATGCAGTTATGCAGAGTGTAGTGAAAGGGTACAGATCACACCATAATTCAATAAGATGAAATTACATTATATTTATATAGTGCAATTATCAGTTTCAGAGTATAGTGTGTTCACACTTGCACTCTGTTTATTTTTATATATAGCCAATAAAAACATATGTTGGTTTGGTTGTGTGAGTAGAACTTGGGCCTATTTATGAAAAATGTTTTGTGAGTTGAGATAGCATGTGCGCGCACTCCAGTCCGCGCACCATAGTAACTCTTTGACCCACTGGTACATGATAAATCAGATGTGCTGTAAATTACATTTCTATTCTATACGCCAATTCTGAACATGGAATCTATTGCGGGACAGTTAATGTGGAAGCTACAGTAGTTAGACCAATCAGCTTTGAGAAAAGACAATTATTTGAGAGCAACAAGTGCAAGGGAAAACTCAGCACAACCTAAAAAAAAATCCCACACTTACCAGACTTTTTTTTATTTCTAAATACTACAAATCCAGCAATGACAGCAATCAACACAAGGAGCCCAATAACCACACCAATAATGGGACCAAGAGGAATGGAGTCTGGAATTGCATGGGAAGAAAACATATTGATAATTCCATGTTTGTTTCATCATTTCATGTAGCTTGTGATTTATTTATTTTTTCAGTCTCTGTATCACATCATACCACTGGGCTTTATCTCACCTTCATTCAGGATTTTGTAAATGGACGACCCACTACTTTGTGCCACCTCACAACTGTACTTGCTGTTCTTCCTCTCTTCTAGGGCCACAGTGAGTATGACTCTCTTCTGGAAGGTTCCATCAGCATTGGGCAGCGTTTCGCCCACATCAATGTCCTCTTGCATCTCAACTCCATTTCTCTTCCACGTGATCATCACTCCCTCAGGGTAGAAGCCAGTAGCATGGCACACCACATCAGATGACCTCACCACCAGAAAGACTTCAGGGGCCACTGAAGGAAAAAAGTGAGACCGACAAAGAATAAAGTCAAATAGTTTTTATGTTACTGAAAAACAGAACAGACAGGCTATAGGAATCTATGTTGTGTGATTCCCTACATTACCTTTCCTCCCCAGTGTGCTTTGACCATACTGAAGATACTTCTGAAGCCATTCAACACATATCTCTTTGAAATAATGTTTGTGATACTCAAGCTGATCTTGGTCAGTGTCCCATGAATTTTTTGTCAACTTTGCCTCTGTCACAGGGGCAACGTATTTCTTGTTTACCAGGTCCAGTGAGATGAAATCCTCTCCATCATAACCATAATCCTCAAACCCTTTTGTATCTCCAGTCGTGTCATCCCATTCACAGCCATACATTTGCTGGAATACATGTATACCTTTGAGAGACAAAAAAGGTTGGAATGTTGAAAGTTGAATCAGTACCTGTACATTCTTCAAAAGATTCACTGCAAGCTAAAATTTTGTTTCCAACAATCAATAATTTGCAGAGGTGTCAAGTAACAAAGTACAAATACTTCATTACTGTACTTAAGTACACTTTTTAGGTATCTGTACTTACCTCCATTACTTATTTTTCTGCCTACGTATGACTTCTACTCATTACTTTTTCACACAAGTATCTGTACTTTCTATTTATTACATTTTTACATTTTTAAAACAAACAGCCTCATTACATATATATATATATATATATATATATGGGCAAGTCCATGAAAAAGTCAAGTGGGATCGTCGCCGCTTCCTGTGCTGTGACGATCCCACTGAAGGTTGGCGTAGCAGCTATACTGGTGACACACATAAGATGGCCACCAGCACTGACCAAGTTTCATTCAATATATTCAGGGTTTCATTCAATATATTCAAGGTTTTTCTTTCATCCAATATATTCAGAGTTTCATTCAATATATTCAGGGGTTCATTCAATATATTCAAGGTTTTTCTTTCATCCAATATATTCAGAGTTTCATTCAATATATTCAGGGGTTCATTCAATATATTCACAGTTTCACTCCATATATTCAGGGGTTCATTCAATATATTCACAGTTTCACTCCATATATACACCGTTTCATTCAATATATTCAGTGTTTCATTCAATATATTCACAGTTTCATTCAATATATTCAAGGTTTTTTTTTCATTCAATATATTCAAAGTTTCATTCAATATATTCAAGGTTTCATTCAATATATTCAGGGTTTCACTCCATATATTCAAGGTTTCATTCAATATATTCAGAGTTTCATTCAATATATTCATTTTTTTTCATTCAATATATTCAGGGTTTCACTCCATATATTCAGCGTTTCATTCAATATATTCAAGGTTTCATTCAATGTATTCAAGGTTTCATTCAATATATTCAGGGTTTCACTCCATATATTCAAGGTTTCATTCAATATATTCAGAGTTTCATTCAATATATTCAAGGTTTCATTCCATACAGTATATTCCGATTTTCATTCAATATATTCAAGGTTTTATTTTTTTTCATTCAATATTTTCAAGGTTTCATTCAATATATTCAGCCTATATTGAATGAATAGCATGCCGTTCAGGAAATAAAAACATGAATATATTGAATGAAACCCCTAATATATTAAATTAAGTCCTGCATATATTGAATGAAACTCTGAATATATTGAATGAAACCCCGAATATATTAAATGAAACTCCGAATATATTGAGCTCAATGTTAAGTCTATGGGGAAGTTTTAAAATAGTATGACATAGTTAAAAAAGTATAAAAGTTACAAAGTTGACAGTTCATAGCTCCAGAGTCCTCAGTGAGACCTAAATTACCTCACTCACGTCAGATCATGCGCTACGTAACTTTCGTAAGGCCTCCGCGCAACGATCTGATGTTGATGCCATTGGGAGGGATTTCAAGCCCAATATTTCCTAACCGGACCAGTCAGGGCTGCTGGCTGCTGTAGAGGGTGTGACGTAGCGAAGAAGCAACTGTTTTGAATCCAACCAATCCAACAAACGTAACCAGCGTCATCGGTTGGTTTCGATGTGGTTGGCTGAAGTGTACGTCAATTAAATTGATGTACAAGCCGTTTGTCCAGTTAGATTCAAGGATTTCTGGCTCCTGAAATAAATCGTCTATCGCGGAGGATCAGATGTTCGCGCGTAGCGCTACATCTGACGTGAGTGAGGTAAAGATCTAAATGCAGTTTGAATGAAGTTTCTACGTTAAGCGGTTCTAGCTGAATTAAGCGCACTAGAAAAGCTGAAGAAAAAAAAAGAAAAACTAGAGAATGTAATTTCAGAGAAATTACAAGTGCATGAAAATGCAAACTGCAGTTCCATCAGCATCAAATAGCATAAATAGCATAAATGCTAACTATGCTGACTAGCATGTTAATAATGCTGACATGATGACCACAAGACTTAGCTGAGTTGAATAACAACAAAAAAAAAATCCTAATTAACATGGGGACCGCCTTCCATTCCGACATCCCCCCACTCCGACATCCCTCCATTCAGACATCCCTCCACTCCGACATCCTTCCATTACGACATCAACCATTCCAACCTTTTTCATACCGCCATTCCGACATACCGCCATTCCGACATACCGCCATTCCGACAGCATTATGAAGCACGTCCCTATTTGGGGGCATTATCTTTCATTGGTTTAAGCGAAGGAAAAAGTGCGCCCGCTCTGAGATAAGTGCCCCTCCCCTCTGCTCTCGCCTAAGCTGTGGCCGCTGTCAAAGTTGCCACAATTTTTTACCTACATGCTTTGGGCATTCTCCCGATCACTGTGCTCAATTCTGGAAGGGTGTCTTAATGTTTGTTGTGGGTTTGTCGTGGATATAGTCTATATAGGCCATTCTCTCACGTGTGGAAGCAGGCTGGTAATCTGTGCGATCTGATGAGCCGGTCCACTTTTGGGCAGGTGGCATCTAGGCTAATTATTTTTTTCGCAAATGCAACAATTTCAAATTATTTATTTCTGTAGTCATAGGCTATTTTCAGCGCCACATGAATAGCCCTGCAGCCTGTTATAATACAGTTACATACAGATGTTTTGGGATGGGACTGTATTACGCTGAGTCTACTGGTGAAAAATTTAAGTCGTGAACAAGCCTGTCACTCACGTCCTAGTTTAGGTCTAGCCTACTACATCTTTTGATGACATAAATATTAAATATATCTTCATCATTTGTTTATGACTGTTAATACTACATAAAACAACCGGCGGAGTTTCGCACATGCCTCTTTCTCTTGGCAGCGTTATGCAGAAAGCAGATTTAGATAGCCTGCATTGAGATTGGATGAATATCCTATTTTCTTTTTGCAAACCCATGTGTCAATTCAAGGCAACTAGATTACAAAGTAGCTAATAGTAACCAGCAAACGTTTATTTCCGTGGGCAAAGCAATGTAATGTTCCCAGTTTGTTTATATGGGCTGCATGGTGCAACCGATCTGTTACTCTGTTTTGCCCATCCCATTATCGATGGGATTTCCATGATTTTTCTAAATATAGGATATAGGCCAGGGGTGGCCAACCAGTCGGAGACCAAGAGCCACATATCTGACTATGTTACAGCAAAGAGCCACATCAGCACATGGAATCATGAACCTGTTACAACTAGTACATTACCCATCTTTCTGACACACACACACACACACACACACACACACACACACACACACACACACACACACACACACACCTCTGCCAGATGAATGTAAGATGAACAGATGAATTGTAAATGTCACACACCAATATGAGAAATGTACCCCAATAGTAAGATCACAAGTTCAATTCGAAGTTCAGTCCCTTTTGGAAGATCCTGGTCGAGGTTAGCATGGAGTGAGCTGTAGTGACGCTGAAATTTTGAAACCTTGAAATGAACGTAAGAGCCGCATGACTCCGGGCAAAGAGCCGCATGCGGCTCCCGAGCCTCGGGTTGGCCACCCCCGATATAGGCCATAACATATTCTTAATATGCACAGGGGCAGACATTCATTTTTTCTTTGGGCAATATATAAATTAGAACCATTCGTGGTGCTTTTTTATTCTTTTATTTTAGCGCAAAGCGGTTTCACAGTGCCTATAGGCCTATATGTCCAACTAATTGACTGGTCATAATAGCAAAATGCTGTCTTTGGATGTATTTGCTGACTCATATTGTTAACAAACCACCATAGGCTACTAGTGGTCTGCATGTAGAGGTATGTCCAATAACGCACTATCCAAAACAAAAGCTGGAGACGTATTTTGTGCAAAATCTCTCGGCTACTTGACTTTTGCTTTTCGTTAGGTAGACAGTCTACTCTATATCCTAGCCTACCACGATCAGACTGGATATCCATAAACTTTGATTTGGGGAATAATAGTTGTATTAAACTTTTGGGACTTTGTGTTTGTTTTTGTGTTGATTTACTCTGTTTACGTAAAAGCGGCTGCTTTCTCCTGCGCGGAGGCCATCCGACGTTTGTTTATCCTTAACTTACAACTTCTCCATGTTTACTTATTGTTTCCAGTATATTTTTTTCGTTAAGTTATTAATGAAACAGAACATAGACCGATGGAATTTTGTAATTGATGTGTTATTCACTGCTTAAACCAGCGCACTTTAATGTAGCAGTCTTTTATAGCGTCCGTGATTTGCGAGCCTTTTTTTTTCTCTTTAGCTCCCTAGTAGCCTACTATGAGGGTGATTTTTTTTTTCATTGTGAAAGTAGCCTACACCAAAGGTCACCGAGAAGAGAGAGAGAAAAAAAACACTTGTCCATTTAACTGCTTTATGAGTCAAGTTGTGCACTCACTCCTTGTGTTGCTCTCACACAAGCATGAAACCGGCACTAAAGACAATGAAGGACTATTGTTTCAAACTATAATGCACTTTACTATATGAGACGTTTTAATCTTTATTTTGTATCCATTTGAATAGGCCCTATGCTATAGAAATTCAGAGTTTTTTTGGCTCTCAATAATGACCCAGCCAGGACCTTTTTTGGCCTCATCAGCCATGATAAGGCAAGGCTCCCTCATGTCGGAATGGCGGTATGTTGAAAAATAGCAAACATGCCGCCACTCCGACTAAGAAAAAAAAAATGTCGGAGTGCAGGGACGTTTGCTATAACTGAAAATACCGCCACTCAGACAATTAGACGTCAATGTCGGAGTGGCGGTATGTCGGAATGGCGGCATGTAACCAATTAGCATGCTAACTATGCTAGCTAGCATGCTAATTAGCCACCCTGCCACTAAGGTCTTGAAATAGTTGTGGACAGAGAAAATAGTTGACAGGGGTCATAGCTGATGACCACTGGCAATTGGAATGGCTGAGCAGTTAAATAGTTGAGTAGATTAAGTAAATCATTGAAAATCATTTATTATAGTGAGGACTTTTATTTTGAAACTGCCAACTGGAAGTTGAACAGGATCTGCAGTTTTCAGAGAGTTGCTGCGTTCGGAAAGGCATACTACGTGCTATATACTGCATACTGCTTCAGTATATACTGAGTACTGGATGCTACACACACCATAGTATACAGTGTAGTAAGCCAAAAGTGATAGTTTTCTTGTAATATACTACACAACCATGTGACCAACAAAGACCTATCAGCTTTAAACTCATGTTAGAAGCTTGCTTCCCGCGCTAGCTTGCTTACCTCCATTGAAGTTAATGGTTAGCAATCAAGCTAACGTCTTTGGCTGGCATTTGAATGTAAATCCATGCACAGTTGCTCAAATGCTAACCAAAACGAACTTATATCTCTTACAAACAAACAAATCACAACTAAAACAGTCATATGTCCAAGAGATATGCACATTGTGCAAGTTAAAACGGTTACTGTGTCAAAAAATGCCGCAAATAGTTAGTTTGCAGTCACTAAAGTTTCAGCAAAACCACCACTACTGTCCGCCATTGCTGCCAGGAATTTTCAGTGAGGGGAAAGATCGCGGGAATTGCGAGAATGCGTTGAATTATGGGATTGAAGTATCCGAGTAGTGAGCATCTCTTGTACACCGGCGATTTGGCCGCCATCAGTATGCCATCAGTATAACATCCGGGAAACGTTTGCATACTGGTAAAATAATATTTTCCACATACTGCATACGACGTACTACTTCATGCCAGGATCAGTACACCAGTAGTACCCAGTGCGCATTTTCGAACACGGCAAATTGTATTCCTCTAGCCTGAGAAAGGGACAGTTGCTCCAGGTGGCCAGAAACACCTGGCTAAACAGTCTAATTCAAGGTCTAATTAACAAGCCAGCTGCCTGGCATCAGCCCAATGTAAGTCTATGGGAATTGTTTCTAAGCTCTATACACAGCCTGTAGGTGATTAAGTTAGAGCTGGAACACCTGGCCAACTCATCTAACCACTGATTGGTTATCACCAGTTGAACATTTGCATATCCCTAAGATGATTGGCTAAGCCCCTTGACCCACTCTACTCCACTCTGAGTCAGCTCAATGTTAAGTTTAAAGTTTAAGACCCCGTTTACACAAACACAGATAACCATAAAGATGCACATGTTTCTCTGCGGTTGCACCTCTCTGTTATACTTATCCAAAGGTGAAGACGGAGAATCTCACGAACTCCGGGCAAGGTCGAGATGTCGGAGAACCCCGTCTTCAGACATATGTGTAACTACCCATATAGTCTAAGCGAATTAGCCCAAAAAAGGGTCAAAGGTGGAAGTAAATATAGCCAAAGCATATTTTGTATCATTTCAAGCAGAATTTTCTGTAGATTAAGAATTTGGGGTGCCTACAGCACCAATTTGTACCGGGAAAAAATTATAGGGCTTTGAATAGGCCATGGTATAATGATTATTATATAGGTCTGAATAGGGCTATTTTTTTCCTTTGGTCCTATCAAAATAAAACTTTATATAATGAAAGTACCCATGTAAAGTAGCATTTTTTGTATTACAAGTTTTCCTGAAAAATAATTTTAATATGCTAATGAGCTATACGCTAGTCAAATTAGACCCAAATGCACCCTTATACATGGATAGTGAAGAGATTAAGAGGGTGGGACCTGTATCAATTCACTTTAAATGACACACTGTGCATGTAAGCTTTCAGAAAAGGTATAGCATAAGGGGTAGAATAGCTTTCTCTCAACACCTCAGCTCCAAATACATTGGCTATACACCAAAATCACCAATACCCGCTGACCTATAAATGGGTATCAAGGGGAGGAAGGAGGTGGAACCTGTTTAAATTTATGTTTACTGAGATCCTAAAGCTCCCTGCTTTCAAGAAAAGTATTACTTGTCAAGGCTTATTACTTTCTAATATATTCCATAGGCACTTTTGTCCAAGAAATGCCCATATTTTTAAATATTCCACCAAAATAGGCAGACGCTTTAAAATAATAAAGGGGGTAGGATGTGGAAAAGATTTTGCAGGTGGAATCCTGGGCATATAAGCTTTCAGAAAATATATAGTTTATGGGGTCTAATATGTTTCCCCTACATGCCACTGGCCTAAATGTCACCTAAAATGGCCAATTTTTCAAATGCCAAATTTCTTAATTTTTGGGATTTATTGTAATGAGTAGGGTGGAGCATACCTCAATGGCAAACATATCAAGCTATGTAATATCCTGAAGGTGTTTGCTTTCAGAAAATGTATAGGATGTATGGTGAAATTAGTCCTCCCTTCATGCTTCAGGCCAAAATGTAGTAGTAGTACAAAATCCACCCGAATCCCATTCATTTGGACTAATGGTCCACTCAAAGCTCAATAACTTTTTTCTGGAAAATCTTGGCTCTGCAGGCACCTGATATCCTAAATCTACATAAAATTGCGGTTCAATTGATACTATATTTACTTCCACCTTCAACCCTAATTCGCTCAGACTAATAACCGGAGCTCTAGCACCAAAGACAGTTGGAGCAAACGAGAAGCACCTACGTTCGCGCATAGTAGTAGATTTTCACAAGGGCACCACCTGGTTTTGAATGATGTCAGGACTTTTACCAATAAATCGTCTTTTTGGAGTTATCATGTTTTTTTGGCATGTATCTGTCATATTCTGTAAGTGTTCAACATGATTTCAAGACTAATGTTGTAAACGGTTACTGTTGGTATTTTTATCAGATGAAGCTGCCAGGCAGTAAATAGCCTACTAAAATTTCAAGTTGTTAGCGAGCTAACGCAAGCGATCTAACGTAATGTTTTACATTTATATTTGAGATTTAATTTATTGACAGCCTGCGGGTAACATTACTGAGTTCATTTTAAGTGGACAGCGCAAACGTAAGTAGTTTACTGCAATATGTGAGGTTTGAGCAAAGTCCAAAACGACTAGCTTATAGTTAGCATATAGCTATGTCGTCATGGTAACTGCCAAACAAACCCTCTCTGTCTAAAGCTAAAAAGCACACTTGGTTCATACAACATTGTTTTGCAGAGGAGCGATTGAATTGTCATGTGTTGGTTTCATTAATGATCAAAGACAATATTATGGCACACATACATTAATATCATTCTATAATTTCTTAAGGGAAAATGTTAATGGTGACGTAATGTGACACTGCTGCTAATGCAGACCGAAACACTTCACGTTTGTGGCCGTCTGCCACGATGTTGCTCCCTTGAAAGATCTTTGATAAAACTGTGACGTGGTGGTTAATTGTCACCACCTTTCTTAGCCGTTTTTGATGTTTGTGTAAATGCGATTGTTGTCTTACTCGGGGGAGGGGAAGATAACCGGTTTCTCGAAGACCCGGGGAAGTGTAAACTAAGCATAAAAATAGTTTATCAGTCATAGTTTTAGAAGTTGTGTAGAAGTGAAAGTTACACAGCTCCACAGTCCTCTGTGAGACCTACAAAATGCAGTTTGAATGAAGTTTCTATGTTAAGCGGTTCTAGCTGAATTAAGCGCAGAAGAAAAGCTGAAGAAAAACTAGAGAATGTAATTTCAGAGAAATTACGAGTGCATGAAAATGCAAACTGCGGTTGCATCAGCATCCTATAACATACATCTTAATAAACATTCTAACTACACTACCTAGCATGCTAATAACGTTAACATGATGACTTAGCTGAGTTAAAAAAGAAGACTTAGATGAGTTGAATAGCATCAAAAACCAATAAAGTTAATTAGCATGCTAACTATGCTAGCTAGAATGCTAATAATGCTAACATGATGACCACAACACTTATCTGAGTTGAATGGCATCAAAAACCAAAAATGTTAGTTAGCATGCTAACTATGCTAGCTAGCTTGCTAATAATGCTAACATGATGACCAAAAGACTTAGCAGTGTTGAAAATCATCAAAACCCAAGCCTGAGAAAAGGACAGTTGCTCCAGGTGGCAAGAACCACCTGACTAATCAGTCTAATTAATGAGCCAGCTGCCTGGCATCAGCCCAATCTTAAGTCTATGGGGGAAAGTTTCTAAGCTCTATACAGAGTCTGTAGCTGATCAAGTGAGAGGTGGAGCACCTGGCCACATCATCTGACCACTGATTGGCTATCACTTACTGAACATTTGCATATCCCTAACACCGTTGGGCAAGTTACTGCAAAACTGTAATGCGTTATTAATTACTTGTTACTGACATTTTAAAATAATCCCTTACATTACAATATTAGTGTTTTGAAAATGTAAGGCGTTACATTAGTGTTGCATTACATTTAAGTTACTCTTCGGGCCCTCCGGTAGCCTATGACCTTCATTAATACGTTTTCAATGTTGAGAATGACAAGCGGTCACTATAAAATTCTACATTAATACCGGCACAGCAGATGTTTTACCCTTGCTGACCTCTCAGTGATTTGTTGCGAATTTGTATGAGGGAAAAAAACACCACTTCATTCCAAGTTAAAAATGCATTGTAACTTGAGTTACTGACAATTGTACCGAGTAAAATATTACAAACTTTTTTTCTGCAATGCCTTACATTACCAAGTTACCACAAAAAGCAATGCGTTACAGTAATTAGTTACTTTTGTAACTCGTTACTCCCAACACTGATCCCTAAGATGATTGGCTAAGGCCCCTTTGTGATGTCACCCACTCTACTCCACTCTAAGTTAGCTCAATGTTAAGTCTGCTAAGCTGTTGTTAGGGTAGTTGAGGTGGTTGCTAGGTTGTTGCTAGGGTAGGTATGGTGGTTACTAGGGTGGTTGCTAGGTTAATAAGCATGTTGGTTGCTATGTTGGTTGCTAGGTTGCAACTGTGGAAGTGGTGGCTAGGCCGTTGCTAGGGTAGTTGAGGTGGTTGCTAGGGTAGTTTTATGGAGTTACGGTTAAGAATAATGTTAACATGATGACCAAAAGACTTAGCTGTGTTGAAAATCATTAAAACCCCAAAAACTAATTAGCATGCTAAATAGCCACCCCGCCACTGAGAACTTTTATTTTGAAATAGTTTTGGACAGAGGAAGTAGTTGACAGGGGTCATAGCTGATGACAACTGACAGTTGGAATGGTTGAACAGTTAAATAGTTGAGTAGTTTAAATAGTAAAATAATTGAAAATCAGTTATTATAGTGAGGACTTTTATTTTGAAACAGTTGTGGACAGAGGAAAAGGTTGGCGGGGGTCAAAGTTGATGACAACTGGAAGTTGAACAGGATCTGTAGTTTTATTTTAAAAGAGTTAATGTAGTCCTCTAACCTGAGAAAGGGACAGTTGCTCCAGGTGGCCAGAAACACCTGGCTAAACGGTCTAATTAACGAGTCAGCTGCCTGGCATCAGCCCAATGTAAGTCTATGGGGAAAAATTTCTAAGCTGTCTGTAGCTGATCAAGTGAGAGTTGGAGCAGCTGGCCAACTCATCTGACCACTGATTGGTTATCACTTGCTGAATATTTCCCTAACACCGTGTCCTAACTGAACGCGATGCGACTGCATTTGTGCGTCAAAAAGAGTTCCATCACTTTGTTTTCTATTGGAATGTCCTAACTGAATGCTATGCGATGCAACGTGACTAGTCGCATTGCTACGCAACTTTTTAGTCGCTCTGTCCGTTTCTATTTCAGTCGCGCAAGTCGCGTTGCTCAGCCAGATTGAATGGAGAATCTAATCGAATAGAACGTGATATTTAACGCATCCTATGTAGACAGTGAAAGTCAATGCTACACGACAAGCCAACAGTCGCTTTCAGTTAGGACATGGTGTAAGATGATTGCCTAAGGCCCCTTTGTGATGTCACCCACTCTACTCCACTCTGAGTCAGCTCAAAGTTAAGTCTATGGGGAAAAGTTTTAAAAGTTTAAAAAGTTTAAATACTCATTTAAAAGTATAAAAGTTAGAAAGCTGAAAATTACATAGCAATCTCCTCCGAAGTAAGACATTCGTAACGCAGTTTGAATGAAGTTTAAACGTTAAATAGTTTAAGCCCCATTAAGTGTTAGAAGAATAATACGAAGAAGAAGAGGAAGACACCGAAGAACAGTTGAGTGCATTTTCATGCACTCTAATAAAAAGAAGAAGTCGTCGAAGAACAATAGAGTACATTTTCATGCACTCTAATAATAAGAAGACTTCGAAGAACAGTAGAGTGCATTTTCATGCACTCTAAATAATTCTTGGAAAATATTATATCACAACAATATTTCATTTGCTTAATTGAACAAATAAAATGAAATATTTCATTTCAAAAGCCTACTCAAGCCAATTCTGTTAAAGTAATACTAACAGCCCTGAAAGGGCCCCGTCAGTGTTGGGCCCTTAGATTAGAATCGTATCGATAATACTATCGACAGCACTTGGCAAGATGAAACAGCATGGCTAGTGTTGATTTACTCTGAATAATTGCTTTAATTCATGATATGAGACTACCAGAGGATTAACCCCCCACTGTAGTCATACTGCCCTGCGAAGCCAAGTGGCCTAGGGTTAGGCTACAAACAAGGAGATGGGCTCTGCCCTGCTGCTTTTTTTTTTTTCTTATCAAATGTGTAGCACAGGAAGGTTTTTGGCTCACCTCCAATTTGATTAAATCTTGCTTTTGCAACCTCAATGTTGATTCTGAATTTCTGTACATAATGATTTCCAATGGCTGTTTCCGTCATCCAGTATTCCGGATCAAAGTTTTTATCCATCCACTTCTGCAAGGGAACTTGTTTCTGACTTATGCTATCATAGCGACTGAAAGGTACACCATCAATGACTCCAACACTCACAAATTCTGGGAAGACTGGGATTCCAGTGGTGCCTGTGTAGAAGTATCTCAGGGAGTGAAGTGCTGAAAAAAAAAAGATGATATTATTAGGGATGGAGAATACCTGTCATCCAACTTTTTCCGTTTTTCCTTTGAATGTTTTATGGATACATCAACTACACAATTTTCCACTGATCATCTTTCAACTTTCTTTTTTTTTGGGATCAACATTTTATTTGCTTTTCAACAGGGGTGGGATGGGGGGTTACAGACGCATTGATCGTCACTGTACAACAATAGCTAAATAAAGATAATAATAAAAAATAAACCAAAAGAAAGAAAGAATAAAATGACAAAAGGAGGTGTCTAGGTGTGCAGAGCTGCAGTAAGCTATATTGTCTCATCCAGATAATGAAAAAGATCTACTTTGAAATCAAATTTGTACAGTCTATGTTGTATTCTACAGATAAGAGCTATACTGCTTTTAAAATGAGTCTCCTATTTTATGTTGCCTACCTAGAAATCTATTTTGTGTGATAGTGAATTTAAGGGTCATTCTCAATTCAATTCTGAATTTTGTACAAGCCTGGTAGAGACAGACATGAGAAATATTTGATCCATTAAGAAAATAGTAATACCCATTTTTCATTAAATAGTTACTAAGCACACACAATGAGTAGTCAGCTCACACAAACCCAGAGCATTAAGGCGTAGGTGCCTAATCTATACCGACTATGATCTGCCCTCGCCCCCCTCACTTGTAGGCCTAAATCACAGCTTTCCGTCCGTGTAACTGAATTATCCCCTGCATTGTGCCTTCACAGTGTCTCCACAGTCCACACATAAAGGGATGGTCATCATCCCTGTGCCCAAGAACAATAAGCCATCAGACATGAAGGACTACCGCCCAGTGGCCCTCACGTCGGCAGTGATGAAGTGTTTCGAGAGGCTGGTGAAAAAATACATTTGCTCCTCCCTGCCCAGCTCTTTTGACCCTCTTCAGTTTGCCTACAGAACAAACAGAAGTAGAGATGATGCCATCTGTAACCTCCTGCACACCACTCTAACTCACCTGGAAGGGGGGAGGGGGAACTTTGTGAGGATGCTGTTCATTGACTACAGTTCAGCGTTCAACACCATAGTCCCCCTTCGCCTGGTGGGAAAGTTGAGGCTGCTGGGGATTGACACCCAGATGTGCAACTGGGTGCTCAGCTTCCTCTCAGACCGCTCCCAAGTGGTGAGACTGGGTGGAGGCATAACATCAGGGTCACGGATCCTCAACATAGGATCTCCACAGAGGTGTTTTCTGAGCCCGCTGCTCTATAACACAGACATTACTGTACAGCCATCAACAGCTCAAACTCCATCATCAAGTTTGCTGACGACACCGTGGTGCTGGATCTGATCTCTGGAAACAACGATCAGGCCTACCTGGATCAAGTGGCAGACCTAGCACTGTGGTATCAGTCCAACAACCTAGCTCTGAACATCAGCAAGACAAAAGAAATGGTGGTGGACTTCAGGAAGAGGAAAGGCCGAGGATACACTCCACTCACCATCAGCGGAGAGCCTGTGGAGCCGGTCTCCAGTTTCAAGTACCTGGGTGTGCATCTGACTGAGGACCTTTCCTGGACACTACACACAGAACATCTGTCGGGGAAGGCCAGGCAACGGCTGTACTTTCTCCGTCGGCTGAGGAAGTTCAAAGTCTCCCCTGCCATCTTAAAGACCTTTTACTCCTCAGCTGTGGAAAGTGTCCTCACGGGCTGCATCGCTGCATGGTATGGGAACTGTACATCATGGGACAGGGCAGCTCTTCAGAAAGTGGTGCGCTCAGCGGAGAGGACCATAGGGGCCCCCCTGCCAAGCCTGGACAGTATCTACATGAGGCGGGTGGGGTCTAGGGCTAGAAAGATCACCCAAGATGCCTCTCACCCCAACTCCAGCCTCTTCACTCTGCTTAACTCTGCAGACGATACCACAGCCTAAATACAAAGACTGAGAGACTGAGAAGAGTTTTTTTCCATCAGCTAAACTCTTCTCCCACTCTCTCTTTGTTGCCTATGGATTGGACTCTCTTTTTATATATTTTCTTTACAGTATTATTTATGCTATAGTATTTATTATGTGTTTTTATTATTTTAATAACTATATACGCTCCCCCTCATTTCACTGCATTTTTCCCGTAAATGTGCATTTGACAAATAAAGCACTTGACTTGATACCAGGTTCATTTGTAGTCATTCTCATGGATAAATCATTGTAGGGCACATGAAGGCTGGCCTAGTCACTGGTTCCTATTCTTACAATTTTTCTCAGTCGCTTTGGTAGGCTACATTTCTCAGATCAGAATTGAAATTGTCAAAACTACTTGGTCAATCTTCACAACATCATGTCACTTGTGCACATCAAAATAGCAATTTCTCATTGGTTTCAGCAAAGTGCAAATGCATTGGTACATCCATGCAAAAACTTGTGTACAATTCCCTGTTGAATTGTCTCACACCCCATTGCATTTAGGCATCGGTTCATCAGATAAGTCTTTACACGCAAAATGGTTGAACATGTTGTCATAATAGGTCAAAGACAGATGCATATACGCAAAATAATGCATGTAAGCAAGGTGTAGGAAGACTGAATTGCAACTTCTATAGCACTGGGTGTAGGCTTTCCCAAACGAGATTGTTCTATGTTCACATTTAGCTTTTTTAGTGCTGTCTTTTCCTTTCTGTAGCACAATGACATGGTTTGTCAACAAATTACAATACAAACAATAGCAGCGTAATTTTTAACCTTCTCCAGTCGCTTCGAACAATCTCTTACATACACTAAGGTGTCATTTACAATTTACAATACTTATTGCCAAAATGTTATAGTTTATACAAGGTTTATAACCATAGTTTACACCAGAAAACTCCTCATGTGTGCACTATGACATTGACAACATGACTAATCAATTTGACATTCACACATGATGACACAAGAACTTTTCCCTCTGATGGACTGACATGTCTATTGACACAGATATTTAATTTTGATAGATGAATTAAGGATTTTGAGCAAGATACTTGCTTTTGCAGTCAATCCATGGTGTTTTGCCATTTGTCCGAATTGTTTTGAGAAATGCACTTACTGTTTTGCAAGTAAGGATGATTCGAGAATTGTACCAAAGCGACTGAGAAAAACTGTAAATTTACGAAATATTTCAGCCACGTTTTTATTCTTTAATTTATGAACAAATCAGCCAAGCTGATCTAAATCCAGTCCACTTAATGTATGCTAACAAAAAACATGAATGTGTGTCAATGGAGAGTGAGAAAAAATGAACTATGTTGTTTGGGAATTTTAAAAATAATGTAGACTGAGAAACTACTGTATTTTGTCATGTTGACATGTTTTGTCTTCATTCTTTGCCTTTTCCTTAATAAGCCTGTAAACGTGTTACTCAAATTCGAATGCATCCTGGTAAGGCTATATGAGTTTCAATCAATTTCCTAGAATGATTTTGAAAGAATGTTAAACTTTGCAATATGCAATATTTGCATGTTTTTTTATGTTTGTTTGTTTGTTTGTTTATTTTTGTCTAGTTTATTGCGTCCTGATGTGTGTTTTTTATCTGTGCTATGGATCCTCCTGGGTCTGCAATAAAGAATTTAATTGAATTGAATTGTATCTGTAGGCCACAATATCACAATATAGCCTAATGTGCACAAGCCTAGAGAGGTCTGACCATATATAATAGGCCTACCACTCATAAAACTATCCTCACTGTTGAAATGCTATAGGCTAGTACTGTTACTGTTACACAATGGCCACATCACTTTGCAAGAACCAAGACTAAGATAATGTTTTATGCAACTCACTGAGTGGTTAGTGGTGTTCCTTGCTGTACCAAAAAAAAAAAAAAAAAGTTCACAGCGAAATACAGTTTCTGTTGTGGTTTATTTGGCATTTAGTTAATCTCGTGTCTTCTGTTGGAAGACGTGCTTGTGATGTCACTATATGAAACCATGCTAAAAATAAAGGAACATCGCTATCCAGTGGTCAACATGTTCAAATTCAAATATGGAGCGGAAGTTTATAGGCCTACACAGTTGTGAGGTACCTGAAAAAACAGTTTCAGAAGTTCCACTTTGAATATTTACTACTAATATTAGTCTATATCTACTACTAAGATATAAATATTGTATCTGTGGTTAACCATTTGGTCTAGCTCCAATATGTTCAAACTTCATGTATACAACCAATGACACCAGGAAGTTGGCCTGTGTACATTTACTGATCTTTCGATTTGAAAAGGAAACCATCTCTTGGTTTGACAGTAAATGGATAATACATTGAACAAAAAAAGCATTCAAATCGTACCTATATTCAATCAGATAATTAAAAGATAGGTTGGGCTATTCATGGCAGAAAGAGTATTCATAAGAATCGTAGGGAATTTTCATGGACCTGCACAGCTGCAGGCTGTAACTGACAGGTAGGTCTCAAAAAATAGGAATATAGTTTAAAAGCTTGTCAATAGGTTATCATCTTCACCTATAGCGAGTCATTGAGTTTGAGAAAATAAACATGCTTAGTAAAAAAAAGTAAATTAAAAGAAAGACAATAGGCTAGACAAAGCGCACATGAAGGCGTTAAAATTAAACTTTCAAATTACGCATTAAATTCATGACTAGGCTACAAGACGCATTGGCCACCGCGTTGATTAGACACATTAGATTTGCGACTAATTACACATGGACCTAATACACTATCCGACATTATAACAATTGAAATTTTACTGACCTCCGGATGCTTGATTAAAGCAAGACAGACCAAGGAGAAAAGCAAAGAATTTCATATTTTTCTTGTTAAGAAGTAACATCCCGTAAGCAAAACAATCCTTCTTCCTTGAGTCTAGCCTACTGTGTGTTGTAGGCTATTCAGCAGGTAAAACAACTTTGCACACACAGCCAGTGATATTTCAGAACACCACATGCATCATGTGTTCAGAGGCAGAAGTTGCTGCGTACGGTTTGGTTCAGAAACTGAAACCAAGTCTTAGAAGACCTTGGTAGTCTACCACGTTAGGCAGTAAAGCACATAATGATTTCTGGAATGGTGTCATAGAGTTAGAAAATATAATGCCCATTATAACCGATAAAGCCTACAGTATTATGGGTAACTAGGGTAAAAAATGTAACTAATAGATAATACTCTAAACTTTCCTAGATAGGAAAATGATTTACATCAAGAAAATACTTTTTGTATGTTTCCTCAAATACTTTGAATATACAAGTACATTAGATGAGCCATTACGCACTGAAATTTGTATAGGCGGTACATATTGGACCGTGGATTAGGGGGGTTACAGTGCACCTCTAGAGAAGAGAAGAAAATGCGCTTTGGTGAGCAGATTAACTAGCGAGTCATTGTTGATTCCATTTTGAGTTGGAAGTCTAGTCTTTTGTATACAGACATGACCAATGACATTGCCCTGCTGATCTGTGTGCATTTACTGATCCTTCTATTTGAAAGGAAACGAACTCTTGGTTTGACAGTAAACAGATTATATTGAACTAAAGAAGCATTCAAATTGTACCTACATACAATCGGATAATTAAAAGATAGGTTGGGCTATTCATGGCAGAGTATTTATAAGAATCATTGGGAATTTTCATGGACCTGCACAGGTGCTGGTTGTAACCACAGATAATATACAGGTAGATGTAGATGACAGGTACAGGTAGATCTCAACAAATAAGAATATTGTTTAAAAGCTTGTTAAATTCAGACACTCATTTAAAAAAGTGAGATTGATAGCCTACATTATATCAATTCAGTAGCAATTAAGTGAAATATTTCTATTCATTATTTGTGATAATTTTGATGACTTACAGCTAAAGTAGGCTAAACCCAGATTAAGTGTCTCACAAAATTAGAATACATAGCCAAGGACCAACAGGAAAATGTATTTTTAACACAGAAATGTTGGCCTTCTGAAAAAAAATGCTCTTGGCCTTGGCCCTGTATGCATTTGGTCTGTTGTCCGTGTTGTTAGGTGCCATACCACTCATCTTCCTCTCTTAAGAATAGGCTACCCATAGATTCCCTATCTAGTCTGGTGAGTTTGCTGGCCTGCCAAGCACAGTAATTCTTTAGTCATTAATTGGCGCATTCTCCAAAGCCGATCCGCCCGCGCACCTACAGTAAGTGCTCGGAATGATGAGCCCTGATAAACAAACACATGCGCATCTCACAGATATTAAACATGTTGCTAAGAGCGACACAGAGAGCACATTTTCTTTTCGATTGTTTGTTTGAAGATTGACTAGGATAGGCTATATTTTATTTTAGGAGTAAAACGCGCCTTCTGCACGGACACAGACTTGAATGAGGTGAAGAAAACGCGACTTGGTGATGTGTCAAAATCTAACAAAAGAGGAAGAAGGACCGCACACTGTTGCTGCTCCCAGTTTATTATACACAACGTTTCGACCAGTCTGGTCTTCGTTAGGTGTAGGTCGTTTGATCGCGTTTAGTCTGGCACCTGTTTTACCTGGCTGTGCGCGCACTCCAAAAGCTAGATGTGTCAAAATCTATCATCTATAGCGAGTCATTGCTGATGCAATTTTGAGCTGTAGAAAATAAACATGCTTAGTAAATTAAAACAAAGACAAGGGAGAAAGCATACACGAGGGCGTTAAAATTAAACTTTCAAATTACGCATTAAATTCATGACTACAAGACGCATTGGCCACCGCGTTGATCGGACACATTAGATTCGCAACTAATTACACATAGACCCAATACACTATCCGACATTATAACAATTGAAATTTTACTGACCTCCGGATGCTTGATTAATGGAAGACAGACCAATGATAAGGGCAAAGAATTTCATATTTTTCTTGTTAAGTAACATGCCCAAAGCAAAACAATCCTTCTTCCTTGAGTCTAGCCTACTGTGTGTTGTAGGCTACTCAGCAGGTCAAACAACTTTGCACACACAGCCAGTGATATTTCAGAACAACACATCCATCATGTGTTCAGAGGCAGAAGTTGCTGCGTACGGTTTGGTTCAGAAACTGAAACCAAGTTTTACTAGACCTGGGTAGGCTGCCACGTTAGGGCAGTAAAGCACACAATGATTTTTGTAGTGGTGTCAAAAATCATTGTGTGCTTTAGAAAATAACAATAGAGGAGACATATTAGACCATGGAATAGGGGGGTTTACAGTGCACCTCTAGAGAAAAGAAGCAAATGCGCTTTGGTGAGGTGTCCACGAGCCTATCCTCTACTAGCGAGTCATTGTTGATACCATTTTGAGATGGAGAAAATAAACAGGAGTAGAACAAAAACTTGATTGAAAAAAATTAAAAGTGTTTAAGCATAACATAGGACGTTAAAATTAAACTTTTAAATTACGCATTAAACCCCAAGACTACAAGACGCAATGGCCAACGCGTGGACTGGACACATTCGATTTGCGATTAATTAGACTACACATAGGTCTAAAATGCTACATTATCCAAACATTATGACAATTTAAATTTTACTGACCTCCAGATGCTTGATGAAAGCAACACAGGCCAAGGAGAAGAGCAAAGAATTTCATATTTTTCTTGTTTAGAAGTTACATCTCAATTAAACCGCCTGCTTGGCTTCTTCCGTGTGGAGTGTTGTGTTCAGCAGGTCTAACAACTTTGCACACACATCCTGTGATATTTCAGAACAACATATGCGTCATCTGTTATGCGGCAGAAGTGGCTAGGCAAAGTTTGGCTCAAAAACGGAAACCTCGACGACAAGTGGTGTAGGCCAACCTACTGTACCACATGAGGGCAGTCATGCACAATTTTGGAATAGTATAGAACAAAATGGTAGAGTTAGAAATAAGTGGTAGCTTTGTGTGTTATCACACTATTTAGACAAGGGGTGTCAAACTAATTTTTATCAAGGGCCACATGAGCATTGTGGTTTTCCTCAAAGGGCCGCAATGCCAAGTTTACATGCACGACCTCAAACAAGGATGAAAAAATATGCACATTTCCTTGTTTATGACCATTACTAACACAGGGAGTCCTAATGCTAGTCCTAATAACTGCTTACCAGAAAGGAATACAAAAGTAAGTGGTATATGATGCACCTCTTAGAGTGTTGCAAGGATTGCGTTGCGGAAAGTGCATCTCTAAAACTATTTCCCATACACCTACAATTCTTTTCAAGGTTTTTGAAACAGGTTACATGAAATGATGTAAAGGGCCACATCCGGGCCTTATGTTTGTCACCCCTGCTTAAGACCCATCACGGAGGAATGTATTATGGATAGATAGGGTAACATTTTTTACTAATCGATAACTCATCAACAATTCCTCAGCAGATTATTTACATTAAGACAATTCTTTATTGCAAGTATTTTCAAATAGACGAGCTATACTCACTGGCATTGACATAGCCTACATACCATTTAGGCCATATAAGCAGGTGTAAAGAGCACTCTGACCAAATAAACTTAAAATATTAAAGAGCATTCACTCAAAGAGAACACACTTAAAATATTAAATTAATATTGAATGGAATGTTATGGACAATTATGAGATAACTGCAGTGGGTGTATTGAAATCAATGCATTTCTATGTGCAAATACTTTGTACTAGGCCTGTACTATACCATTCCTTGTCCATTATGTGGAGTAAGATGTCACTTGTTTCTCTGCATATTAAATCACATCTACAGGGCTTGTAGAAAATATGTAGGCCTAGGTCAAGCTGTTTATTTTTTTTTTATTTAAGGTACAATGTGTAACATTTTTAATGTTCAATATCAAAATCTGCTTTACCTGAATCCACAACTGAACTTGATTCTGTCTGTGAGGCTCCTCTGACATGGGGTCTGCATGGTGAGAGACTCAAGCTCTTCTGTCAGGAGGATAAACAGCCCATATGTGTGGTGTGTCAGGCCTCCAGAAAACACTTAGGACATCAGTTCCTTCCAGTTGATGAAGCTGCACAAGATTATAAGGTGAGTTGTTCTGCCATATCCGATTTTATTCTCTGATTCTGTGCTATGAGTAACATTGTATATAACAGATACTATAAATTGAACCTGTGTGAGGCTTTCCAGAAAAAGAGTCAGACGGCTGCAGGAGGGTCTGAGGTGCTCTGCAGTCTGCATGGGGAGAAACTCAAGCTCTTCTGTCTGGAGGAGAAACAGCCCATATGTGTGGTGTGTCAGGCATCCAGAAAACACTCAGGACATCAGTTCCTTCCAGTTGATGAAGCTGCACAAGATATGAAGCTGCACAAGATGATCCTATTATTCAAGTAGGGAATGTTATTTATGCACTGTGCAGTGTTACAGAACAACTATCCAAATAAAACTGTATTATGTACTGTACGTACATTATGATGAAGTCCAAAAAAAGAAGAACTCAAGGCTGTTATGAGAAAATGTTAGAAATTGTAGGAATTAAAAATGCATGGGAAAAATAGCCTGACAAGACAGACTATAACATTTGGGACCCCAATTATCTCTGGTGGGTAGGTATAGCCATACAGTTTTTGACCGCAGCAAACGCTATACTTTACTTAGGACACAAACAAATTGGAAACTTGGAAATAATGTAAGTGTTGCACTTCTACATCGCATGGTAGGAACAATTCATTACTGCAATCCAGGACCAATTCATTGTCACGCTATAAGATATCCACATATGGTAAACATTACATTGTATTTGCAGATTGTGAAGTTGGAGAGATCTTTGTTGTCACTGTCTGCACTAACCTGTCAAAGTTTTATTGCTAAAACAGAGCGAGGAAAAATAAAGCTGAATAACTTTACCAGCAGGTGGTGACAGAGTCCATAGGTTGCTGAGGTTATTTTAAACAACACAAAAATTGTGGAACTGCCATAGCCTGCCTTACTGAGAAAGCATTTCCCTTCTTCAACATTCTCGATATTTTTTTGTTAAGGTTACTATTTCGTAGTAAGTTGTTGCAGAAGATTTCACACTTTAGTATGTGAGAGACCATAGAAGTAACAATTTCAATTGTATTGACAGTTATTTATTTAAATATAATTTTTCTCTGATAATTTTGTCTCTGGTGTTTTGCTAGTATATTATTTATACATTTTATTTTCTGCTGGCCATTTGTTCATATGACTTTAGGTGAAACCTTGTTTTGCCGTCTTGTAAAAATAAAAGACTTGACTTGATTTTTCTAAGCATTTAACCTCTTTTCAGTGGAGCTTTCATATTCATACATCTAACCAACTCAGTTTTATATGACTTCTACCTTTCGAGTGAATTGTTACCATGTGGGCTACTGTTATCAAGCAGTAAGTCATGGGAAGGAGAAACGATGGAGAGAGAGATACTGCAAGGGACTGTTTTGATGGTAAGGCCTGCATTAGTCGTCACGGAATGTACCCACGTGAAGCCCCTCCCCTCCAGCTCCAACTGGGGGGGATAAACCACTAAAGTCTCATTTTGTTTCCTGATCCATGTTCATAACAACAGCCTTGGCACATTTTGGAGATGCATAGAGAAGTAAACATACTCAGACTCCTCAGGGTGAAGATCAGAGAAGATCTGAGTCCAGAGAAAGGAGTATATCCTCAGGGCATACAGCATTCTTGAGAAACAGACAGTATAGCCTACAGATTTAAGAAGAGAAGCTTTTTAAACTGCCAAGATATAGTCCAAATGAAAGGAAGAGATCAATGGCTTGCAAGTGATCCATTGTGATCTGTGGTTTACCTACTAGTTTAATAGGTCTCAGTATGTGCCGCAGAATTCAGATAATGTGTCTGATTGATGTGGCAGAACACCTCGGCAACCTGAAGTTCCAGATCTGGGAGAAGCTTGTTCAGTATACACAAACGTATCTGTGTAAAGTCATTCAACTTCAACTAAGCCTCTACACAACATTACAGAATCTGTCTCTTCCAAATGTCTGAGTGATCTATTATTTTAAGGATCTTCAAGAGCGATATCGGACTAGTCCAATTAAATCTCCCATGCTCATGCAATGTGTCTAACTTATGGTGTTATTTTAGCTTGCCATGAAGTTATTATTGAATGAAATTGTGGTGAGGCATCATGGCCAAAAATGCCCAGGCCATTTTTTGCTCCCAGTCAAGCGCTAGTATGACCGTCATGGTGGAACCAAGGTGGCTTGCATTGGGTTAAAGCCCCAACTTGCAAGATTCAGGTCAAATTTTGACATTTCCTATTCATATATCGCCTAGATATATGCCATTGGGATTGATTAATGACATGTTCTGGAATAAAATGTGCCCTTCGCGAGCTTGTTTGTGCCTCCTAAAGGCAGATATCAGACTTGCAAGATCTCAAACATTTCGTCGCCCTAACAGGATAATTGTTTCAGTCATTTTTTGGCTAAATGGAGATACAGTATTTGCATAAATGTACTCTCCTAGCACTTCTGCATCACTCTGTCTTTGTCCCTATCTCATTGGCCAATCACTTGGAAAAACAACAAAAACATTATCTGCCATATAGACACCCATTCATTTGACTACAGCCAATAGCCAGCCTGAGGTTTAGACTTCAAACATATTCACATCGATGCAGTGGGATCAACTTCAAGCAAAATGTTCTGGCCTCTATTGTCTTTTGCCAGTGCATCCTGCATACTAATGTATTCTTCAATATAGAGGCAAACACCCAGAGTATAAACTAAAAATGTTTTCCTACTGCCGAGGCACTTAGCACTAGACTTGTAGTCAAGACCGCTTAGACCAAGACCAAGACCAGAGGCTAACGAGACCAAGACAAGACCAAGACCAGAGGCTAACGAGACCGAGACGAGACCAAGAAAAATTGAGGCCGAGACCAAGACCAAGACCGAGACCGAGACCGAAAAAATAAGTAGACTAGGCTATATTGGAAGTTATAACTTGATTTGAAGAACAACTTTGGCTAACATTCAACTCATATTAGGGAGTATTATTTCAACTGCTGGCAACAATGTGGCAATGTAGTCAGATGATAAAAACTGTTTTGATATCTTTTTTGATAGCTGTTGAACCAATAATTAAAAACAAAAACAAAAAAAAAACCTGCTTTTACCAGCACAAACCGCCTACTGAACTCATGGTGACAAAAATGAGTGTCAGGCCTACTCTGTAGCAATGTTAGGCTAATTAAATACCAGCAGGGGGATGTCACCTAGTCACCCACTATGATGAGTTGAGGTCTACCAGCAAGATGTCCATGCTCCAGACATTTCAACCAGTAGAAAATCATTTCTGGGTAGCTGAGAGAATGACAAAGTCAACTCCATTACATTCAATTCTACTCTATTGCTTCTACTGGTAAAAGTAAGTCTTTGAGAGCGGGTTTCTGAAGCCAGGTGGCACATTAGAAATTTTTTGATGTTTTTTGTGCATTTTAAATAGCTAGCTCCTTTAAACTTTTAAAGCATTTAAACCTACTACTATCATGAGATGAATGTGGCACAATAGGCCAACTTGATGGGTGCATTCTACTTTTTATTTTGTTTCCTTTCGTTTTAGATGTAACACAACATGCAGTGTGCCAACGGTATTTCTGAAAGTTGGCAACCCAACAGGCCTACTAGCATACTCTGTCTATAGATTCTATACTAAGCCTACTTCTAATTGAAAAGTAAATTAACATGGCCTGTTAATTTTGAGAACATACAATACAAGGATACGGTTTTAGCAGAAGCTAGCCTACTTGTGAGATGACAATAGGGCTGGTGCAGCCTTCACTTTTACTGCTTGATGATTCTCATCACTACATGCGGTGACTGAGTTGGTAGGCTAATGCAAAACCCAGAGTGGATTATCAGCGGTATACATTCGCTATTACATCAAGTGGAATGGATTCTTTCGGGATGCAATCGAGATAACTTTGATCAACGGCGGTCATTTATCGCCTGATAGGAGTCACTCGCAGGAAGATTTGACACCCTTCACAACCGTCCATGAACCACTAAATACGGGAGTTTTTACGATGTCTGTGTCTCGGTACCCTATACTAAATTTACGAAAATGAAAGATGAAAGATTTAATTCCCATAAATAGGCCTACATTAGAGATCACGTTAACTAGCATGACATCTCGCTCAGCCGTCATAACACATGCCTATGCATACACGAACATTTCATAATTAAATTGCCTACATTTTGCGAATGGAAAGTAAACTTTTAGGAGAGTAATTTAGAGCTGCATCTAACTGAACGTGCGCGGCTCTCTGTCACTGAGAGACCGGCCCATAAATGCATTTGAGGGCCTTGCTCTGCGGTAGCTAGGGGTGTCTTTTGCGCACACTCTTTCGTTTTGGTGCGTCTCATTGTTTAGGCTGTCATTTAAACCGGCAACTTGATATTGTTAAAATATATATTTATTAAATGTATTTATCTTGTCTTGGTCTTGGTCTTGCAAGACACCAAGACAAGACCAAGAGATCCGAGACCAAGACAAGACCAAGACAATACACTGTCAAGACCAAGACGAGACCGAGACCACGTAAAATTGGTCTCGAGACCGGTCTCGAGACATACAACTCTACTTAGCACAAGTGACATTAATTAGCTGACCTGCATGGCATGAGAGTTGTGCCAAGTACAGTAGGATCAGCAGATAAACTATGGTTGAAGTCCAGAGTCTAGAGTCCAATCCATTTGAATCCAGTTCTTCTATTAGCATGCAGTGAGGGGAGGAACTTGAAACCTGTTTAGATCAGGGGTTCTCAACGTTTTGATGGGTGAGGGCCAATTTAGGGACCCGACATGAACTGAGACCCGCCAAAGGGGCAGGGAATTAAAGAAGAAAAAGAAGAAGAAGAAGAAGAAAAAAAAAACAATTTGTAGTTATTTTATTGATTCATGTCCTCAGTTTACATTTATTGCAATACATACCTATAGGTGCCACTGAACACTGTTAAATGGAGATTAATTCTTTCAAAGCAATGTACAGTTTTAACAGACATTATCAGATCACACGAGTGTGTCGCCATTGGCCTCTGGGGTGCACTTTGAGTACCTATGGCTTAGATCAATTAGATGTCTCTGAGGAATAAAGTGTGTGTTGACTCAGAGCATTTAGTTACATTTTCATTCTGTGTAATAATTACATTTACAATTTCAGGTCAATACCTGAGGATTTAATTTCAAAGTATATAGCTTACTTTTTAGTTTATTTTTATTTTCAATTTTCTTCTATATGGTATCATTAATTATCTTTTGTGAAAAGTTGCTTTAGATAAAAGCTAAACCAAAATGTAAAACAAATTGATTAATTAAAACTGAAAGTGCTCTATAGAAATCCAGTCCAGATTTTTTCTTATACCTGGTTGAGGGGAGGAGCTAGGAAGCAGGTTCTGGCGGGAACTTGGTGAAAGAAGGAAAAAACGAAGAACGCGAGTGCTGAGTCACAGCATTTTACTTTATGCTTCTACCTACATTTACTTTCAAATCTATAGTAGACTATGTGTGAAGATCTTTTGTTTCTCAAAGCATAAACTGCTTTTAGGAGTTTTTCTTTCCACAAACAGAAACTAAAAGCTGAAAGTGACTTTTGAAATTTTCCAGCACAGAACAATGGCGTCTAAGAGATCTCTACCTGAAGAGGACTTCACCTGTCCAGTTTGCTTTGACATTTTCAAGGATCCCTCGTCCTTCAATGTAGTCACAGTATCTGCAGGGACTGCTTGGAGAACTTCTGGAGAGTGAAAAGGGTTAAGGAGTGTCCTATCTGTCGAAAAAGGTCATCAGTTGAGAATCCACCACTGAACTTGTCTCTGAGGAACCTGTGTGAGGCTTTCCTGAAGGAGAAGAATCAGACGGCTGCAGGAGGGTCTGAGGTGCTCTGCAGTCTGCATGGGGAGAAACTCAAGCTCTTCTGTCTGGAGGATAAACAGCCCATATGTGTAGTGTGTCAGACTTCCAGAAAACACTCAGGACATCGGTTTCTTCCAGTCGATGAAGCTGCACAAGACTACAAGGTGAGTTATTTTAATTACAAACGTCCAATGACAACCAAGGGTAGAATATAATATCTCAAATTTAGATTGTCCTATAATCAAACATTAAAAAAAAAAAAAAAAAATGATGATTCATCACAGGAACAGCTGAAATCTGCACTGAAGCCCATGAAAGAGAAACTGAAAGTTTTTGAAAAAAATTCAACAGACTTGTGATCAAACAGCCAATCATATTAAGGCGAGAATTTTCACAAGCATCTGACACACTATGCTTAAAGGAATAGTCCACCTTTTTATGAAAATGGATTATTCACCTCCTTACCTGATGTGACATATGAGGGTTAAAGGATTTTGGTCGCAATGCATGCATTTCCTTAGACTGGCAACCCCATTTTTTACCTTTTTCTTAGCTTTAGCTTAGCATAGGTGCTGGAATGTAAAGTTGCCAGATAGCAACTCTTTGGCAACATCACATTCCAGCATCTAGCTAAAATTGGGGTTGCCATAATAGGAAAACAGTTGCACTGAGAGCAAAATGCTTTTACCTACATATGTAGCTCTAGGTAAGAGAATGAATAACCAATTTTCATAAAGGGGTGGAATATTCCTTTAAAGAGGAGATCCAGAATGTTCCATGCATGTATTGGGACTGATAAAATCTCTTTTTGTTCTCCTCTCCTTTTTTTCTTTTTGAAAAAAAAAAACAAAAACAACAAAAAAAAAACAACCCTTTGGTTAATTATCTGCACTAACTCTGAGGCATGGTTTGCACAATGCTGATTTATGGTAATGGTAAATGGCAGATGCTTTTATCTAAACCGACATATAAAAAGTGTAAAAAGGGTAAAAAGTGAGTTAGAATGGCGTAACAAAATGGATTTACACTGTGACAAATTCCTGGGTGCTGAAATGACACAAACAACATTAAAGTAGTAGATAATAGTGAAAATGAATTAAAATTGTTCTAATGTTAGGGTTGGCAGCAGGGCCAGTTCTATACATAAACAAAGTAGGCGATTGCCTAGGGCACCAAATTTGAAGGGGGCATGGCAATACATTTATAACTTTTTCTCTTCATTTTCTCACTTGTACAGTATTTCTAAAAAAAAAAAAAAAAAAAAAAGAGGGGGTAAAACTGGCATAGGGGAGCGAAAAGGCTAGAACCAACCCTGGTTGGTAGAATATGTATGTAGTACACCAAATTGTTAGTGATGTTCCTTGATGCTCCAAAACAGCAAATTTGAAGTAAAATACTATTTCGGTCATGTTTTATTTGGTATTTAGAAAATATTTGTAGTATTTTTAATATTTTTTAGAAACTTTTTTTCAGATGCCTCACGACTATGTATACACTTCCACTCCATATTTGAATCTGATAGACCTATGTTGCAAATTTGATCACTTGGTGGAGTTAAAGTCAATGGGATTTACAAAAGGCCAAATAAAACATGACTGATTAACTATATTTTGCAGCAAAACTTGTTCTGGATCATCGATCATCAACCACCAACCAACCACTCAGTGAGTTGCACATATCGGTGTCAATCAGTCTATATCAAATTCCCAACCTGGCTCATTCAATTTGGCCGCCTAATCCCCCCACCGTAATTGGCTCATTCGTCCTTTCCTCCTGTCCATTCCCTCACTCTCCATCTCAAGCTGTGTGGTGAGCATTCTAGCCCCAACTGTGATGGCTGCCTGCATCACTTCGGATAATTCCTTGAAGGGGAGATATAAGAAATAGTAATTAAATTGTATTGTACACTTTGGTATGTTATTAAATAACCTTACATTTTAAGGTCCAAGCTCAGCAGACCGAGAAGCAGATCAAGGCGGAGTTTGAGAAACTTCACCAGTTTCTAAGAGATGAAGAGGAGGCCAGAATAAGAGCCCTGAAGAAGGAAGAGGAGCAGAAGAGTCTGATGATGAAGAAGAAGATTGAAGAGATGAACAAGGAGATCTCCACTCTTTCAGACAAAATAAAAGCCATTGAGACACAAGATGGGGGCTGGAGACATTGTTTTACTACAGGTGTGGACATCTGACATCTGAAACTATTCCATTATTAAACAAATAAATATAAAATGGCTCATTAAATAACTACTTTGAAATATTGTTTTACACACTATGTTTATGTGTAAACTGTAGGATAGCCATCTTCCACTTCCTTGAGGTGATCAAATGATACTTTTGATTTATATAGATCCAAAATTCCTCTGTACACTATTGGACAAACTTACCACCAATCAGACAAATGATTCCAATTATTTTTGCATTAATTGTGCGGGGCTTAGCATAATTTGAAATTTTGTGGCCATCTCCACGTAAACAGTAAGAAGCCCATTATATTATTATTATTGGAAACCAAAAAAATAAAAGCAATGGTTTACAGCAGGCTTTTTGAGTTTTAACCATATTTATGATGACGTTGTGTTTGCTTGATCTGCAAAATAAACATAAACATCCTATACTGGGTATGTGGCTCAGCAGTGGAGGTGGTACCAAATAATATAGATTTTAACAGATCTGCTTCTTTTGTTTTGGTTTCCTCTTCCTCTTTTTCCTCAGAACATAAAAAAATACCACAAATTGGTGAGTATTGGGATCTAATGTTATTTTGCCATGACATAAACTTCTACAGCATCACTGACTTCTCGATTGCTATTCTAGGATTCAGATGAAACCACTGGGCCCAGTTAGGTCCCACATACCATTGATTGATGTGGCAAAGCACCTGGGCAACCTGCAGTCAGAAGTCTGGAGCAAGATAAAGAAACATATTACTTGTGGTAAGCCCAGCACAGACGTGCGCCCACACACAAACACACACCTTAAATAATAGATTTGAAAAAGGAGAAAAGTTTTCCCCATACATTGAGGTTTTCAGGTTAAAATTTTCTGAGGTGTGAAACCATAAAATAATGAGAAAACCTAATGGAAAGCCAGTTAGCTGAGAGATGTGTCTACCAGGGATATTCTGAGAAGCAGATTTTCTTGCTAAAAGGAAAATCCTGTCAATAAGTTCATATCCTGCTTCTACTTACCGACATTTCTAGGCTACTGATCGGTATCAATAGGTACAGTATCATAATGGCAGCATAGCCCAGATATGCAAACTTGGGAGTTTTTACTTGGAGTTTTTTTTATACATTTTGCGAGATCAACTTGATGACATACATTCCACTTCTCTTATGAAATCAAAACTTTTTGAGATTCAAACATGTTGCATATAAACAGTACATTTTCCAGAATTCGTATTTAATTTTGAAAATACATACATTTGTAATTGTTTCCCCAATACATTTTTCATTGTCTGAAAAGACAAACACTGCATATAGATTCAATAATGTGATCACCGCACTGACCGGTTGCTCTTCTACAGTATATGCATAGCCTAACATCTATATCTCAAGTATTCCATCTCCAAATGGTGTCAGTGTCACCAATCAAGTTAATTGCCATCTGTTTAAGAACTATAATATTGAGCGTAACTAATTGCCTACACTGGCTCTAAACTAGGCCTAACGACTGTACATTTTCAATATTAAAATTCTCTCTAGGCTAAAGCTCACTTCACTCATGGATTTCACTGTCCATAGATGGTCAATATAACTAACACGGGGTCGATTGAGTTGATCAATAACCAAGATTTTGGAACCGACTGATTGGGTTTAGTAGGTAGTTCAGTTAACCTCAAGTTCAGACTTTAACTCAGTGTTAATCTCCGGTATTGATAATAAAATCTGTTGTGTGAGAATCAAAATGTCTGTTATTGTTTACCCAAGTTGTTCAACCAGACATCCGTTTCCCAAAGCATATCATTGCTAACCAGCTAGTAGGTTAGCAATGGGAAATAGCATTGCAGCCAATGCTTTTGGGAAACGGACCCCAGATAACAAAGAGCAGTGGATTGAGGGGTCACGTGATGAGGTGACATGGGTGACATGTCTGACAATGTGACTGATGGTCACTTGGCGTTCCGAGTATAAAAGGAAAAGGAGGCTGTCCTATAGGCATTGTGAAGTGCTGCAGTCTACCCACTTGCCTGCATAACAATTAATACTCACAGATAACGTTGACTGTAGCAATTATCTGCCTTTCTTATGTTACAGTTCCTGTGATTCTGGACCCCAACACAGCTAGTGCAAACCTCTGCCTGTCTGACGATCTCACATGTGTTGAGTTCAACCATGAGAGGCTGCCTCTTCCTCCCAACCCAGAGAGGTTTGTGTACTGGGACTGTGTCCTGGGCTCTGAGGGATTTGAATCAGGGATGCACTGCTGGGAGGTGGATGTGCAATCAAACAGGTTCTGGGATGTAGGTGTGACCGTAGAGTCCAACAAGGAAAGAGGCAGTGATTTTTCCTGGGAGAAGGTGTGGACTGTTGGGTTCAGAGTTGAACAACCTCACCTTCCAGGGTTGAACGTCCACAGGCTGAGGCAACCACTGAATGTAATCCGAGTGGAGCTGGACATGGACAAAAGACAAATCTCTTTCTCTGACCCTCGTACCAACAAACGACTGCGTACTTTCCATGTTAACTTCACTGAAAGAGTCTATCCCTTCTTTCATACTCTATGGCCTTCTGGTCCTCTAATGATTTTACCAAAAAATTAAGCCTTAATATAAAGATTGTGTGTTACTGATAACACCTCTTGTCTCAACCAGAGATAATTCATACTGATTAGTTTGTGGATAAAGATTAATAAACCTTATTGTTGACACAGATAGGCATCAAATATGGTCATATAACATCTAGATTGTGCATGTAACCCAAACCAAGGACTACAGTAAAGATATATAATGTAGTATCTTAAATATATATAACATTTTCTAGAATGCTCTATTGTAATCGCTCACATCCTTCCCCACTACATTGTCATTACTTGCCATACAAGAAATTAGAAAATGAATGTTGAATCCTGGTAGCTTTTTTCTTTGGGATGGATTGCACTAATTTTTCCTTGATTGATATGTTTCAGATTAAAATTCTAGCACTTCCTGTATGTAAGCAGCCGACAGTAGCCTATACATTGGCAGACACACCAGTTTAACTTAGCAAAAAAAATCTCTTGGTATCTACAGTACTGAAGTGTTGAATGTTATTTTATCCTATATCAGCATTGAGGTGTATCAGAAACCTGCCACATTAATTACAACAATGAACAGTCAGTTGAGAAATAAGAGTGAAGAGTCGCAAATAAAGTAATCCCAAAATTAACACTTTAGCACAAATGCAACCGAGTGTCATCACTTGCATTTGTTTCGTGTTTTTTGTCCAAGCCTGATAATAAAAGCACTCGGCTGCGTTTGTGCAAAAATGTTCACCTCAACTGTCTCTGTGTCTGTTGAATAA
>JAODXP020000053.1:0-70456 GCA_027497455.2 Sardinella longiceps | reverse complement strand
GCTCCAGCTGCCGCAGGATTGTCCGGGGAGAATGTTGAAAAATTTTGAACAATGTTGAAGTGAGGGCCAATCACATTTCTCCTTTTTCAACATTCTCCGCCAATCGCTGTCCCTGCATTTCAACATGCCACATAACATAACTAAATATGTTGTATATACAGTGGAATCCGCTTATAGTGGTCACGTTGGGCCGGGCCAATTTGAACACTATAAGCGGTTGATTACTAAAACCGAATTTACCTTTATTTCACTTATTTTTATGCAGAATTCAATGAGAACAATGAAATGAAACCGTAGCTTCCACATTTATGGAATTTTATTACAGTAGGCCTACCGTATCATTCAAATTTAATACATGTAACAGTCCATACTGCGCTGTGCGCAGACATAACTCTGGTACGTAACTTATAGGCTATGTGCCGTGTGTCGGCTCTGCAGCCAGTGCTTTTTTTTAACAAGACTGTTTCATCAGCGTTCCAGATGCTCTCCTCACTGTACTCCTCTCTCATTCTGACCCACTGTTGCTCGAGCCACTCGTCGCGTGACACAGTGTCAGCCTCAGCAGCCTCCCCGTGCAGCTTCTTAAACACAATGTTCTCCCTCTTTTTAAATCGCTCAAACCAGCCGCTAGAAACTTTGAAACTCTCGTCTCCGAGGCTTGTTGCTAATGCTGCAGCCTTCTCCCTGACCAAGGGTCCGCTCAACGGAGCGTTGCGAGACCGGGCATGATCAATCCAATAACTACACGTAATTTTAAAATTATTTTTGCACGTTTGCATTCATAAAATGGCCAAAAATGAACATTATAAGCGGATTTCTTGATTACTATAAGCGAATTATTTAAACAGCATTTGTATAGAAATGATTCCGTCCCAAGCCTTTTGATCTATATAAGCGGCTGATTACTATATCCGTGACCACTATAAGCGGATTCCACTGTATTGAAGCTGTTAGGTTAAATTGTTGTTCCGATTTATTATGCCAACTTTGTGCTGTACAACACTGACGTAACTTTCGGTCGTAGCCGTTAGCCGGCTTATGCTAGCAATGTTCTCTGGTGATGTTTATGGTAGACTAGGCTACGGTAGTGATCGTATTTACAGGCTCATTACATCGATATTACTGCATGACAGCGTTGTAGTCGCAGTATTTTTGTGTATACAAATTAATTTAGTTATCGGAAAGGTTTCATGTCACTGCCAATTGTTACATGGTTACTGTATGTCCTCAAGCGGATGGTGTTAGGCTACCTGAGAGCTGGTTTGTTTACATTGCTGCCTATAGTAAACTCACAAACATTATAGAACACACAATAACTAAACAAGTCCTGACCTAGAATTGAAATGATATGAATAATATTTTTAGAAGAGCCTATTTATCATGGAAATCAGGTAGATTAATTGTGCAGGATGTCAAACACTCATACTGTAAGCCTGCTCCATTATGTTGTTACCTCTTTTTTATTTCGTTCTGCCACCAAAGGCTACCCCCAAGACACACAAGGCCATGGCAGACACTGTCTGGATGGAACGGCTGTGCAAATTTGCTGTCACTGGGACATGGCCTGAGGGAAACCGACCAGCACCCAGACAAGTGGCATGAGCTGTATCTAAAGGTATGGGTTTATTTATTAAGCCTAGCCATTATTACATGTTATAGTATACATTTGGCATGATCCTTTAGTACAGTTGTGAAATTATCTGTTACAAGAAACCAGGGGCGGACTGGGACAAGAAATCGGCCCTGGCATTTTGGACAAGACCGGCCCACCATGTTATCGGTCTTTTCGATATGTTGTCGGTCTGAATGTGAAGGCCAAGTTATACCAAACATTTTTTTGTTCCTATGTCTCTTGCGTGATGGCCATAGCAGATGTGCACACAGGTGTTCATTGCCTTTAAGTGCAACCTTAGCCTATATTTCAATTGTGTTTTTAGGCCTATATTAATAACATTAATACTAAAAAATAAATAAATAAATAAACTATATCATAAACTCTATTTGATCACTTGCAGGGCTGACTTTGCTTTAGGCTACAATTAAGATTCCATCTAAAGACATTCCATTAAAAGGTGGTGCAGAAAAACTGTGAGGAAAAAGAAACACTTCAGCCCATGATAATGAGTCTTATTAACATTTAAACAGAATGACATTACTATGTGAAATAATGTGAGTTATAAAAGTTCACTTGGGCCTAGTTTTTTTTTTTTTTCTAGCCATCTCAAGCTGTCAACATTAAGCCAAGCCTACAAGTTGTCAAATATTATTTTAAGCAATAGCCTACATGTATTTAGAAGATTAACTTCAAGAATGGTTTAAACATTTAGGCTACACTACATTCTCAAATTCTCTAATTCTCTAATTCTAATAGAACTAATGCAAATGGATGAATTCATAACGTTTTCTCTTGGTCCGTAAAGCACAAAGTCAAAAAGAGGAGGTCTTTGGATTATCCCCTGTCCAGTGTTGTTGTCAAGACCAGCACCACCTCCAAAAAAAAAAAAAAAAAAAAACGTGTGTGCAGTTATTGTGTTCCAAACGAACATGCACTTGCTCCCAGCCGCCCAGAGATATCAACCCAAAAATGAAAATGTCTGTTCATAACAATAAGCAGTGACAATAACATCACTTAGTTAATGTACACACAACACAGGTCAAAAACCAAGCACAGCAGACTAATTGCATCCCTAACACACAAGCCCACAGAAGGCAAATAATCCATTCACTTGAACTAACAACCCCAGCACACAGCAATAGCATAATCAAACACAGAAACACTCCTGGCACGGCAGCCATTTCTCCACAATAAGCCGATCAATTGTAAATATACTGTAGATGAAAGCATCACTCACCCGTTCAGAAGATCACCCTAACGTCAGCCAGCCCTCTGTTGACACCAGTAACGTTAGCATATCCGTGGCATTGCTATAGCTAGGCCTACCAGAGCTGGGCAAGGTGGTTTTAAAAATCCATCCAATGTTGCCGATTTGGAGTTGCACACATCGAGCTCTTCATTTTCTGAGCACCAACTTGCTAAGTTGTCTCTAAATACTGAAGAAGGCTTAGCAAACACCTTATAACGCACCTGAATGAAATGAAATTAAATTCAACTGTTGCTTTCATATTGAGAAATATCTCGTGTCCAGTCCCTATTTGGTGGTGTGAGAAGCTTTGTGGGTTTCACATACAGAAGGTAAGACTAACCCAGGTCATGCTGGTAGTAGTAGAGTATAAATGTCTGACAAACTGACCAGTTATTTTATCATGGAATAGCACTCATCTGCAACACCACCGGCCTCTACTGTGGGTGCTGCCCAGGGAACGCCAGGTGCTCCACAGCTTGCCCATGCCGTTGAGGGAACGCCAGGTGCTGCCCAGGGAACTCCAGGGCCACAGCCTGCCGGTGCCGTTGAGGGAACGCCAGGTGCTGCCCAGGGTCACAGCCTGCTGTTGCCGTTGAGGGGAGGCCAGGGCCACAGGCTGCCGGTGCCACCCTGGGGACACCAAGGCCACAGGTTTACAGCTGTGCCGGCTGCTCAGGGGCCTACAGAGGGGGAAATGTCAGAATTTTCTCAAGAGCGGAAACATTTGCCGACAATCGAGGCGTACTACTGCGTGGCGAGTTTTTTTCCATTTCTCACCTTTATGGGCGATTTCCTTAGGTACCCGATAATAACCCTTTCCCTTCTCTCAGTTAGACAGTTTATAACATCCAAAAACGGCACAAAACTAAGGCTTTTTGTACAAAAAAGTTGCAGCCAAAACACAGTGCTTTCAATGGCTCTAGCTCCAGCTCCAGCTGCCCATCAGTTAAGGTTCACACGTGCACAGAAGAACGCTGAAAAATATGTTAGTGACGTAGGGTGAAAGCCAGCTGTTGACCCTTCGCTAAGCCCCTTCCAAGAACGACAACTGACCAATCCTACATATAGCAACGGTAACTAAAGAGCCTTGGACTGTCATTCTTTTGAGTAGCGGCAATATTCTACAATGTTGTGTCTATGGCATCAGAAAAAAATGCAGCATGAATCGTTCAAACTTGATAGGGAAAATGCTCTTCACCCTTTCCTTTTCCCCAGATATATCCTAGCTACGTCTTTGGTGGAATAAGTGATGTCTGTGATAGACCAAGTGGAAAACATAGTAGCCAGATAAGCTTTAAAATAGTTTAAAAAGTTTGCGGATGCTAACATGCTAGCGAGTTTCAGCACCGCATTCTCAAAGATTTCTCATCTGTAATCCAGCACTACAAAGGCACACCAACAGTTTAACCCTAACTAATCTATCATGAAGTTCAAAACAATTTAGTTTGTTTCATTTTGTCAAAGACATATCAATAGCAAAATGGGTCCAAAGTCTGCCTCTCTCTGCCTCTGGCAACGTTAGCGATTGTTAGCATGTTTGCTAACATAATATTTGCAGACATGCAGGTATTCTATCTCTTTTGGTACAATTAAGGTTTACTTACTGCAGTATTAGGAGGAAGGATAAATAGTCCATAATTTTTAAGTTGATTGGTCTGTGTTTTATGGTGCCTTGATGGAGTTTCGTGCTGGTTGATTTTGCTGTGGTGTTATATGTTGACATATAACATGTGTGCTGATTGGTTTAACCAATCAGCACACAGTTTAGAGCGATGTCTCCAAATTTTGTAGTCCTACTACAGGATAGGGACGCGTTTGTTATTCTCTCCCCCACTTTCGAATTACATTCACAAAATTGGTACATGACATTAGCATCCATGATTTTGAGGATTTATTGCCAGTAAATGTCAAAATAGATCAGAACTTGCGATAATACTGCTAATACTGAAAGCGAAAGTTGTAGGCGAGAGCCAGGCGAGGGAATACGTCATATTCAAACAGAAACCTGTTTCAATTGCGTTGGACCACACTGTATGACATAGTCAAGAGTCGCTTTCGCCCAGGCTAATGATAGACATTCGTAGTGCCCAATAAACGGCTCTGGACAATCGTAAACTAAGCTTCCGCTATTAGAAAAGCAATAGGTTGGTCTCCAGACTTGTGATTTTAGTTTGCAGATTGCCCGGATATTAAAACATGATACCAGTACAAACAGGTTAGCTTCTTTTAAATTTAAGTTGCATATTCCTTTTACGTTTTATACGCTTCTTCAAATATACGAGAGATAAATAGAAACGGAAGATAAGCGGGATAACGACCTCCGAGGTGACCAGTTCTAGATTCCACCTCGCCAATTATTTCTGAAAAACTGGTCACCTCGTCGGCCGTTATCCCTTACTTACAGTATATTTCACTTATCTCATTTATTTTCACTTGTACTTCATTTATTTCACTTCTTTTCATAGTGGCCTATTACGAGTTACATGTTAATAATTGGACTTTGCTATCTTATTCAAGATCCAAGCCCAGCGGTCAGAGAAGCAGATCAAGGTGGAGTTTGAGAAGCTTCACCAGTTTCTAAGAGAGGAAGAGGAGACCAGAATAAGAGCCCTGAAGGAGGAAGAGGAGCAGAAGAGTAAGAAGAGTAAAGGTAAGATGAGGACACAAGCAGGGTTTCATTTCAGATTAATAAAAATAACATCAATAGACTAGAATAGGTTTCATGTTGTCACACACATACACTTACTGTTACACTAACTTTATCAGCAAAGTTAAATGAAAATTGACATGTTTTTTTTTCTCCCAGAACCTCAAGGCTACCATAGAGAGGTGAGAGATTTGACATTAATATGTTTTATATACTTAATCCCCAATGAGTGCTACAGTCTGTTCTCCTATTATAGTTCTAAGTGCACATTGCCAAACCCATCTGTGGAACGAGGAGGTCTGATTGATGTGGTAAAGCACCTGGGCAACCTGAAGTTCAGAGTCTGGGAGAAGATGAAGGACATAGTCCACTATAGACGAATCCGACGAGCGTTTTGTGTAGGCTGCCATCTTGTGGCGAAGCCATTGTTGGACTGTAAACAAAACATTTTGACAATGCACAGTCAATGACAACTAACAGCGAAGACCATGGAATACTCTGATATTACACAGGTAGTGATGAATCTCGTAAATCATGGCATTTTATGGTGTGCAATCACGTTATTCTTATGGACAGATTGCCGATCTGGGTAGCTCAACAATGGCGCCTGCTTACTTCCGGTAGTTTCCTCGGTTCCTCGGTAGTAAGTTCTTATCCGCCTTCTAGCCAGTATCACGTTTTGTTGTTGTTGTTGTTGTTTTTTAATCATCAGGAATACTGTTGCATGATTCATGGCTCATAAATCTGGGTATTTTGGTAAATGCCTTCCTTTTAAGATATGAGTGTACAGAGACATGTCTGTTTTCACTCATGCCATTTTTAATCGACAATGTAGATCATACGTTTTAAACCATTCAGCTATTCGGTAGGGAAATGGAAAGAAAATGTTGTTGAGATTTCAGTGAGCAAAAATAATGTTTTAAATGCCAGTACATGGAACATGTGGGGGGAATGACAGAATCAAGTCTGAGAAGCATTGGGTGAACTCTTCCTCATCTTTGTCCTTGTTTTCTTCCTAGCTCCGATCATTTTGGATCCAAACACTGCCCGCACATTACAACCCATCTCAGAGGATCTGACCAGCCTTATTAGTGGTCCAGTCCAGACACTCCCGAACAACCCAGAGAGATCTCAACAGCACACTGTTGTAGGTTCTGAGGGCTTCAGCTCAGGGTCACACTGCTGGGATGTTGATATCAGGGACAATCATAACTTTGCAGTGGGTGTGGTTGATGTAAACCCGAAGAATAATTACAGCTATTGGGGAAATGTGTGGCGCGTGGATTACATGGGTACTACATCTAATTTTGGAGGAAATGTGTTTGAATTGAAACAGAAACTCCACATACTGTACTCAGAGTGCATCTGGATTTAGACAAGGGGCAGCTGTCCTTCTCCGATGCTCAACAAAATACACACTTACACACTTTCACACCCAAATTCACAGGGAAAGTCTCCCCTTCTTCTACACCTTTAGTCCACTGAGTATTTTACCACTGAAGCCTTTGGTGACCATTGAACAACACAAACTATGTTAACACCAAGTCCAGTTAATGTGAAAACCAATACACAAACAAAAATGTTTGTCTCAATCTCAGGTCTTACAAAAAAAAGTATTTTGTAAATGATGTAAATACACTGTATTGTGTGCTATTTTGTATACAGAATGCTTGTGTCAGAACAGTCAGTGTGGCACTGCTTGTATGTTGATGTGAGGGACGCATGTGGTCCTGGCAACAGAGTTGGCAACTTGGCACTCTTGGGACTGATGTAACAGATTCCAACTAGCTGGGTTAGCTGGTGGCACTATATGTAAATCCTCACAATTCCTTGTGTGTTTCTACCTGCTGAGTTAGAAGCCTGGGCTTTTAGCTCAGTGGTTAGAGCGTCCAACTCCCACGCCGGGAGTTTGTAGCCATAGCCGTGGGAAGTAGGGGTGCTGGGGGGCTGCAGCACCTGAACTTTCCACTGGTCACGCATTCAGCCCCTCCTGCCATATGACAAAAAATAACTCGAAGAACGCATTAAAATATCTTTTCCGTGTCTTGTCATATACATGAGTGTAATGTTTGTAATCGAGAATAACATTAACTGTCAATTCTGATTCAGTAGGCTATATTGTTGCTTTTGCCAAAACTGTGTCATGACAATGCACAGCGCACCCAGCGCAGTGACTATGAGACGCAAAGTGTTCTGTCCATTATGATATTAGGTCAGGTAGCGTATAAGGAAATAGCCTACCGTACTGACAATTCAGGCCTACAATCTGCTTCGTCTGTCATTTTATTTGTGAAGATTAATGCTCGGCTGCATATGCCTGGAAAAGCAAGCTGACAGTAGCCCATGTAAAACCTAAAGGAGACTGCGCGAACAGGTAGGCTACTTCCCCCCCCCCCCAGCTGTTTAGATGCGCGTCGGAGTCCTGTGACTGACGGCAGCATCACAGTTCAGTTTCTGAACTTCAAGTGCTTTTCTCGATCAGTTCACATCCATAAAAAAACAAACTCACTCACCAGAAATTCTTGGGACACATCCAGCATACTCCACGAATTAATATTAGTAAACAGTTTTGCCGACTCACTGAAGTGAATGCATAGAGCTAGCAAGGACGTTTTGTTTGAATGAAAATACTATGCGCAGCGCACAAATTATTATTTACTTGAGTTGTTAGTTAACAGAATTTGTTTAACCCTTGGTTTTGACCACAATTTCATTCTGATGGGATGGCAACGAGTGACAGGCAGCTGAGTTGTGTTGATGATCTGAGTCTGAAATAATGGAGGTTGCCTTTTGCCATTTAACCTGTCGGTCCGTATTGATTTTTTTTCATGGGTGTAATCCCCCGAACTTGTTTTCCTAGTAGTCTCACTTTAAAAGTTGCGGTTGCGGTTATTACAGAATTGTTCGTGTAGCCTATCTAGTCTAAGATGTAGGCAGGCCTAATTTGCAGATGGTGCAACACCTCTCACTCTTTTTCTGTTATGCACGTCCGTGCGCGCGCCCAAGTAGACCTAGCTCAAATATTTTTGTGCTGTAAACAGCAATTGAATAAATGTAATGTTATTTGTCGGCACTCCTCAGCACCCCCAAGTCAAATCATCTTCCCACGGCCCTGTTTGTAGCTTGCGGGGTGGACCGCCACCAGCTGCATTGGTACCGTGACCCGGATGGGAGTGAGGATTTGGGGGGTGAGTGTAACGAATGGCAACTTGTTCAGTTAGCTGGCAGCAGTACGTGTAAATTCTCACGGCCCTATTGGCGTTTCTAACTGCTGAGATAAGGGGCCTTCACATGACCACCGTTGAAAAGCTCAGCTCGTCCTTAACACGACGCTTGATCCAAAATGTTAATTCTGCATGTCTGCATATACCAGAGGCTAGGAGAGCTGTAACATAGATGAGACAGCCTGCTAGTTTATTTTTGCTAAAAACACTACTTCAATGCTGAAAGGTCACGCCGACGCCGGCCACAACACTACACCGAGACCCAAGCGGCAGCTTTTGACGCTTCTTCATAGAGAAATCGTTGCCCGCACGTCATAAGCTTTTTGAAGCACCTTTAGAAGCATGGGCTTTTAGCTCAATGGTTAGAGCGGGTTGTTGTAGCTGGCAGGGTGGCGGGTTCGAGATCCGTGTGCATTGCGGACCGCCACCGGCTACACAGAGCATATGGACACACACACATTCATCACTCTCGAGTGCTATACAACATGCACATATCCAAACTCTGATTTATTGCAGAGGTAATTCCCTACTTATACACTTGTGTTTCACTGAAGGCTCACTGAACCATGACAACCATTGGTGAGTATTGAACAACACAGACTTTGTTGATTTTTTTTGTTGATATTTTTAGGGCTTTTTTTCTTGTGTGACAAGAAATGCGGGAGAGAGAGAAGGGTAAGGATCGGGGAATGACCTCGGGTCAGAATCGAACCCGGGTCCCCGGATTTGCGGTATGACGCACTAGCCCGCTGAGCTATGGCGCCCCTACACATGAAGATTAATGTCAGCAGTTTTATAAACAGAATGACCCATGTGTTCCTTGCAGCCTAATCATTTGTGTGTGTGTGTGTGTGTGTGTGTGTGTGTGTGTATGTTTTTTTTTTAAAAACAAATGGTTATTTGGTGTACGTAAATTGATCTTTTTTGATAATTATAATCAACTTGAGTGCTTCAGTTGTGTGTGTGTGTGTGTGTGTGTATTGTGTGATAGTTTTTCTCTCTGTAGCTTCTAAACAAGTTGACTGCTGTGTTGTTCATGATAACTCTTATCAGTTTAATTTTTAATTGTCAACATAAAATACTGCCTGTGTTTGTCTTTCAATAAGTTTGGGATGAACTGGAGTTTTGCAGCAGCATGTTTTCCTACATGCATTACTGTCAAAACTGTGAACGCTTTGTTAAAATGTGCAATAAAAACTCAGTTTTGGTTCTCCATGTGTAAACTGTGCCCTATTTTATCATACAGCAGATACAGTTTAAACAAACCTAATATATGTCCTTTGACCACCAAGAACACATTATCATCTCAATACATCCCTATGAGCTATTTTTTTAGATTTAGATTTTTATCCTTATTCAGGAAAAGCACCAAGAGTTCAATCCTGTCCAACCAGTTCCACTATTCACAGCGAGTTCAGGGAGAGCCTTAGGGTATAGCTTAGACCAAATTTAGTTTGTGGAACAAAACCGCAACATGAAACTTTATTATCTTTGCATACACTGAGACTGAAGCTTACTAATAACATCAACAGGCAATCAAATCACCTGTTTTCTCACTTTACTAGGCTGTCATGAAAATTGCGGTAAACAGCAACATTGAAGTTAAACATAGCCTACTGTTTTAAATATTTTGAAAAATGTAGTAGTTCTCATTTGAAAAGTAGTAGTTCTCACCTAAGCCTTGGGCACTTGGAAACTCACAAACAAATAAAATTTACTTGAATTTATGTCGTGTGTGTTGGTTAAATGTTACTATATTTTTCTGTTGGACTGTTACAATGTGCATGGACAATGATCTGATTTCCCCTGCCTAGTATTAGGACTGATTGGACAATGGACAATTATTGACAGCACCTGTGAGTGCGGGGAAAAGGGTGCGGGCATTGGTTGATTGCAGGATTGGCCACCGGGTTGTGCGCTATATGAACCAGGCTGGAAGTGTGCAACGGGAGCGGGGAGCTGGGAGACAACGTCGGCGGAGAGCCCACCGTCATCGCACGCTAAGTACTCCATGAAGGAGAGTTTGTTTTCTACAGCTGGGATATTGACGGTGTGGGGTGCTATCTGTGGTTGACGCGCTGATGAGTGTTTCTGTTTTGCAGCATAAGGATCGCGGACCGACGCTGTGGGATTGGAGACTGCGCGAGCTATAAATCCATAAAGCCGTGTGCCGGTGAGCCAGTGTGCGTGAGGGAAGAGGATCCTTCTGCCTGTAACGCGGATAACGACAAACGCATTCAGAAACCCAAAGTGACTGTGAGTGACAGCGGGGAAGCCCCGCCTGCCGTTACCTGTTAAGTGGGATATCCAAGTACTTTTTTAACTGCTGGTCGGCGTGGGAGCCGGCCAGCGAACTCTCTTCCTGTTTGTTGTCTGTCTGCCGACCTCGGCAGCGGCCACGCCCCCGTGGATGGGTCGGTGGGGAAAATGAACTGAGCTTGTATTGCCGTGGCCTTTGAAGTGTGTGCACTATACTTTTGTGTGGTTAAGAGTGGTTGTTGCTCCGATTATATTTGCTGTGTATTTATTATGTGATGGTGTGGAGAATTAACATGTGTATCAGTATTGCATGAGATCACCCTACGCAATTATTGCTCTGTGAATTTACCTGCTTAACTGTTCCCTTGGCTTGTGGCTATGGCCTGTGGTTGCGTCTATGAGTTTTAAAAACATTTGTTAATAAAACTAATATTTTGTATACTGCCTCCTTGTGTTGTGAGTCTGAGGGATTTTGGTTGACCTGCATAGCATAGTTAGTGACATTTACACTCCACAGACTTTCTGTCGCTCTGGCTACAGCACATCACGCTCTGATTGGTTGCAGCGCCAGGGGCAATTTAACAGACAACTATTTAGTCCACCTACATTGCCAATTGTGTTGCGCCAGACCCCAGTACCGCTCTATGCTGTTGGCTTGAGTTGGCTTGCCAGGCTGATATTACAGCATTCTTTTTTTCATATTGCAACACTTCTATTGTTGTTAGACTGGGAAATGATTCAGCCTTTAGACTAGGGTATAATAAGACTGTGTAAAGAAAATTAGTGTTTAATAAGGTTTGCCGTAGGGCACAATTTTTTTTATGACTGCCAACTAACATTGAACGTGATTAACCGGTTCAGAAACAGAATTTTTGTTGTTGTTGCTGTTCTGTGTCAGACGTGTAAATTCTCACAACCCTATTGGTGTTTCTAACTGCTGAGCTAGAAACCTGGGGTTTTAGCTCAATGGTTAGAGTGTCCGACTCCCACGCCGGGGAGTTGTTGTAGCTGGCAGGGTGGCGGGTTCGAGACCCGTGTGCAGTGTGGACCGCCACCGGCTACATTGGTGCCGTGACCGTGATGGGAGTGAGGATTTGGGGGGTGAGTGTAACGAATGGCAACTTGTTCAGTTAGCTGGCAGCAGTACATGTAAATTCTCACAACCCTATTGCCGTTTCTAACCGCTGAGTTAGAAGCCTGGGTTTTTAGCTCAATGGTTAGAACGTCCGACTCCAGGGGGTTGTTGTAGCTGGCAGGGTGGCGGGTTCGAGACCCGTGTGCACTGCGGACCGCCACCGGCTACACTGAGCATGTGGACACACACACATTCATCACTCTCTGTAGTATATAGTGCCGTGCACTAATACAGACCTGATAGATGTGACGTGCGCAGGGACAAACTGTTTGTACTAGGTGTTATACGTTAGGAGTTATGCGTGAGGCTACTTGTGTGATGCCTGAAAGTGCCTAATAAATACGACTAAAGATATGAATCCTGACTATCTTTAAACAAGAACAACAAACTATAACATGGTGTCAGAAGTCGGTCAAATTCGTCTTCTTGCCTGACGGGGATAAAAGAGGTCTTCGTGAGGAAGCAACAGACAGGTACGGCAGCGTGGGAAACTAGCCGATAAGAGCTAGCTAACTGAAGATGGAACAGTTTAAGCTACCGTCGCCGCTGGTACTAACAGGCAATGTGGGAGAAAATTGGAGACGATGGGAACAGCGCTTTCAAATATATATGATCACTAGTGGTGCAGAGCATAAGGACGAAAAGATCCGGGTAGCCATTCTGCTGCATGCACTTGGAGAAGAGGCATTGGAGGTATTTAACACACTTGATGTTGAATTAGATGAGGACCGAAACGTGACGGTTGAGGGAGTCCTAGCTGCCTTCAAAGCTTACTGCTCGCCTAAAAAGAATACAGTGTTTGAAAGATATCAATTCTGGGCGCATCCTATGGCGGAAAATATCACGATTGAAAAGTATGTGACTGAATTAAGACAGAAGAGTAAAGACTGTGAATTTGGAGCGTCAGAGAATGACATGATACGTGACAAGATTGTGTTTAGTCTGCGAGACCAGCGTCTGAAAGAGAGACTCTTGCGATAGACACATGTAACGGGTGCTAGGAGGAAGTAAAAGTTCTGTGTGGGATGTTAAAATGTTGGTGCTTGTAATGTGTGCTGGGTGTTGATTTTGTGGGTAACGTATTGACCAGTAACGTCGGTGTGAGTGCAACCTAGATTGCTAGAACGACTAATTTGTGAATGAACATGACGTCATGTAGGAGGAACTTTTAAAAGACGTAAGACCCAGGTGGCAGGGCGTCCGCTTTGTCTGGAACTTTTGGGCTACTTTAGTGTAGCCTAGCGTAGTCAAACATCTCATTAGTGTCGCCGTTGTGTGGCAGGCAAGTCATCTCCCGACACTCGTACACTCCTCTGGGTATTATTATACTGTGTGTGTGTGTGCACGCGTGTGCGTGCGGGTGTATGCGAGTGTAGGTTCTTTTATATTACGCTATATTCAATTTAGCTGGTTATCTACCTTTCCCAATAAGTCCTGTGTCTCCAACCTGCCTTATTCACGTTTGCTGTGCCTGTGCTTAATTTATACCTACCTGTGTGAGAGATTGGTGTGGTGCATTCTTCTTGTGATTTTGTGGTAATCTATTTATTGCCCATTTATTGTGTGGATTATGACATTGATTATTCAAACACTTGATTCGTATGGTTGGGGATTTTAGAGCTTTAGTGTAATGGTATTTTATCCAGTAGCCTATCTGTCCAGTTCATGAATTGTGAATAAATTATTGCATAACTAGTTCTGTCTGCTGTCTCTATTTGAAGCCATTGAGGTACAAGGCCTATTGTGTTAATTAAGACTTTTAACTGCGTTACACACATGTCGTGCAGACAAATCAGCAAAAGCTCAAACACAAGCAATGGGTGCAGCCAAACAGGAAGGAGTTGTACATGTGCTAAACAAGCAAAAACAAAGAGACAGACATCCTCAACAGAAAATAAAGCAGCGGCCAGCTCAGAGCACACAGAGCAATGCACAGAGCAACGGACAAAGCGGTGCATGCCGAAAATGCGGGAAGTCACACCCGCCACACCAGTGCCCTGCTTATGGAGCAACCTGCAACAAGTGCGGTAAGCCGAATCATTATGCCAGAAAGTGCGTGTCTGGGCAGACACAAGTGAGAAAGACTACACATGAAGTAGAAGCTGAAGTAGACTGCCTGTTCATAGGCACAGTGAGCATTGAGCTACTACAAGCTCAAAAGGATAAATCCTGGTTTTCAAGTATAACAGTAGGCGACACACCGGTCCAGTTTAAATTGGACACAGGGGCAGAGGCCAATGTTTTGCCACTTGAAGTGTTTGAGAAAATGAACAATGACATTAGATGTGAGAGGAGAGGTGAGCTCTGTTTGAAATCCACTAAGACAGTGTTGACAGCTTATGGAGGGGCAAGATTGAAGCATGAAGGGATGCTCACTCTCAGGTGCTCGATGCCAAAGTCCCAAGCAAACCTCACATTCTACGTGTCAAGGCATTCCCCCGTACCCATTCTTGGCAGAGAGGCGTGTCAAGAGAAAAGAGCGGAGGTGGATGTGTTGGGGGTGAAGCACCCAGCGACGAAGGAGGATCTGATAGCCCAGCATGTGAAGCACCCAGCGACGAAGGAGGATCTGATAGCCCAGCATGTGAAGCACCCAGCGACGAAGGAGGATCTGATAGCCCAGCATGTGAAGCACCCAGCGACGAAGGAGGATCTGATAGCCCAGCACCCAGCTGTGTTCGAAGGCCTCGGTGAATATCATATCCACACAGACCCGAACATCACGCCCGTCATACATGGGTGCAGGAAAATTCCTCTAGCGATAATGGACAGATTAAAAGCCACACTTGATAGCCTGCTGCAGGCTGATGTGATCGCACAAGTGACTGAGCCCACACCATGGGTGAACAGCCTGGTGGTCACTGAAAAGAAAGACAAGAATAAGCTGAGAGTGTGTTCTGATCCCATTGACTTGAATAAGGCGATCCTGAGACAACACTGCTCCATTCCCACAACAGAGGAAGTGCTCAGTAGGCTTGCGGGCAAGAAAATATTCACTGTGCTTGATGAGAAAGATGGCTACTGGCAGGTGAGGCTAGACGAGGCATCATCCCGGTTGTGCACTTTCAACACCCCATGGGGAAGATACAGATTCAAGCGCATGCCGTTTGGAATAAAGTCGGCCAGTGAAGTATTCCAGCAACGCAATTGTGAAACATTTGGAGACATAGAAGGAGTCCACGTCATAGCAGACGACATGATAATTGCCGCAGCTACGGAGAAAGAGCACGATGAAATACTACAAAAGGTGATGACACGAGCGCAGGAGGCAAAGGTGAGATTCAACAAAGACAAGATACAGTTCAAAGTGGACAGTGTTAAGTACATGGGACAACAGGACTACAGCGAATGTTAGGCATGATAAAGTATCTTGCACAATACATACCTGGTGAAGCCACTCTCACGGCACCTCTGAGACAGCTCCTGCGTAAAGACAGTGCGTGGCTATGGCAGCGCGAACAAGATGAGGCCGTTAAGAAACTCAAGGAAGCCCCCACAAATGCTCCGGTGCTCAAGTTCTTTGATCCAAAGAAACAGCTGGTCATTCAGGCCGACGCATCCAAGGATGGTCTAGGAGCCTGCTTGATACAAGATGGACACCCGATAGCATATGCATCCCGTGCGCTTACGGACGCTGAGAGGAACTACGCGCAAATAGAGAAGGAGCTGTTAGCCATCGTGTTTGCCGTAAGAAAGTTCCATCACTATGTCTACGGGGTGCCAGTCCACGTGCAGTCAGACCATAAGTCACTGGAGAGCATCTTGAGAAAGCCCCTGGGCACTGCACCGTCCAGACTTCAAAGAATGCAGCTCCAGCGATATGACCTGAATGTCGTCTACAAGCCAGGTAAAGAGCTACTGATTGCAGACACATTATCCCGAGCTGTTATACAAGAGCAAGACACACAAAAGAGGGCATGGCTGATGAGAAGGTGGTATACATGGTGGAGCCTACCGACACTCTCAGCACACAGACCATAGAAAGACTAAAAGCAGAGACACAGCAAGACGGAATTTTACAATTGCTACAGAACACACACAGACAAGGATGGCCACATCACAAGAAACAAGTGGACACAAGGATAGCACAGTACTGGCCTATCAGAGACACTGTAGCCGTCAGAGAAGGAGTAATGTTCGCCAATGACAGGATCATCATTCCAAGCTCATTGAAACATGAAATGCTTCAAAAGTTGCATGTGGCACATCAAGGTATGCAAAGAATGAAAGCGCTGGCCAGAATGCACTTCTATTGGCCAGGCATGACCAAAGATATAGAGCAGGTAGTCGAGGCCTGCAGTGCATGTCAACAGTTCCAACCAAGAAACCAGAGGGAGCCGATGATCGCTCATGACATCCCCGAGCTCCCGTGGCTCAAGTTGGGAGCAGACATCTTTGAAATAAAAAGTCAGTCATACCTATTGATAGTGGACTATTTCTCTAAGTATCCGGAAGTGTTGAACATTAATGACAAAACATCATCCACTGTCATAAAGAAAATGAAATCAGTGTTTTCCAGACTAGGAATTCCAAAAGAGATTGTGTGTGACCACGTACTGTTTGCAAGCCAAGAAATGTTAGACTTTGCAACATCTTGGGGCATAAAGCTCACTCACTCTAGCCCAGGCTATGCACAATCTAATGGACAGACAGAGAGAATGGTGCAAACTGTGAAGCTGGTGATCAAGAAGGCGCAACTAACAGGAAAAGATCCCCACCTCGCGCTTCTGACTCTGAGGGATACACCTGTCACAGGTATGGCATACTCTCCTGCACAGATGCTCATGGGCAGGGTGCTGCGGAGCACTCTACCAATCTCCTGCTAAACTCTTATGCCAGCGGTCCCCCATGAGGCACACACTGCTCTCCGGGGTCGACAAAAGAGACAGCAGCAATACTACAAGACAACTTCCAGAGCTGAGCCAGGGCAGTATGGTCCACATGGAGACTGCCCAAGGCTGGCGTCCAGCTGTCGTCGTGGAACAGAGAGGGGAACCTCGTTCCTACAACATAGTAACATCATCTGGGCAGCACTACGGGCGCAACAGGAGGCAACGGTTAGTGCCCAGACATCCTCAGATATGGAGGATGAAGAGCCGCCAGACTTACCAACTTCAGCAGAGACTGTGAACTCTCAAAACCCACCCACCCCGAGACCAACACAAACTGAGACCCTGGGACCGAATCAAACTAGGAGTGGTCGAGTCATTAGGCCACCTGAGAGATTTAAGGACTTTCAGATCGGTCAGCATTAAAGGCTGCTGTGGTAAGACATGGACGGTATTTAAATGTGGGAAAAAAAAAAAAAAAAGGAAAAGTAATGTGGGGGAAAAAAAAAGACGTGAATTGAAAATGACAATTGTATGGTGATCTGTTTTATTGCCTACTGAGTCTTGTTTGATATGTGTGATTGTAAATATCAGATATGTTTTCTTATGGTGACATGGCTTAGAATTAAATAGCCTAGTTAATGTTTTGATAAGTATATCTTAACAGGTGACAGAAGTTACTCAGCAGGTGTGTTTTTGATGCTGACTATAGAAATAGTAAGAGTTAAAAGTAACAACAAGGCTACTTGTGTGATGCCTGAAAGTGCCTAATAAACACGACTAAAGATATGAACCCTGACTATCTTTAAACAAGAACAACAAACTATAACACTCTCGAGTGCTATACAACATGCACATATCCAAACTCTGATTTATTGCGGAGGTAATTCCCTACTTATACACTTGTGTTTCACTAAAGGCTCACTGAACCATGACAACCGTTGGTGAATATTGAACAACACAGACTTTGTTGATTGTTCATAATCAATCATTTGGCATGGAACATGTACACATGAAGATCTTTTAAAGATATTTTTTAGGGCTTTCTATGCCTTTAATTCGATAGGACAGTGAAGACTGTGACAGGAAATGAGTGGGAGAGAGAGAAGGGTATGGATCGGGAAGTGACCTCGGGTCAGAATTGAACCCGGGTCCCCGGATTTGCGGTATGACGCTCTAGCCCGCAGAGCCATGCCGCCCCTACACATAGTAGGGTCATAAACCTCACTTCCGTGACCATCTTCTGGCTAATATGTTTTGACAACTGTTTTGGCTTCTATAGACCATTTATAAAAAAATTAGCCCCCATGTCCCTCGCAAAAATGTCGGCATTTTTTTCCAGAGGGCCGAATCCAAAATGGCTGCACGAGTCATCTTGAAAAAGTATTAAAGAAGTATTATTTCTACCAGAGCAACTACAATTATGTATGAATACATTATTTGTGGTAAATAGACCCTTAGAATCGTGATTCCGACATCATTTTGAGATTTCAACATCATCTTGGCCCTGAAATCCAAGATGGCCGCCATCTGATAATATATAAATTTACTTTTCATCCAAAACACCAAGAATGACCCAGGGAAACATTTTTTGATGCAAACTGAGCATAAGGATTATGACATTAAAGGAGAAATCCGGGCAAAATTGACCCAAAACTCTATTTTCTGTGGTCAAGGCGAGCTGTCAGTGAAAAAAAACCCGACAAAAATTGATCTTGCCTACCCCAAGTTATGCTCCTGTCCGATTTTGCATCCCAGCGGCTGTAACGGGGCAAGTTGGAAACACGCCTATTTTGCCTCTTAAAATGTTCGAAATTCAATTTCAAGTGCATGTTAACATAGCACTTCGAAGCGAACACAGTTGATATGAGCGTAGTAGGTGACCTAGAAATGCTAAAAAGTTGAGCTAATTCACTCAGTCTACATACCTCTGTTGAGTTCCTGATTCCAGCGAAGCCCACAAAAGTCGACCGTCGAGCTCGATACAATCCAATATTCCAAAACGTGATTTTCCACCAAAAAAAACGATTCTCATGAATTAATGTGATCATGTTCATATAGTAATGACCATGTAGCTACATAGCTTAGCCGTAACATGAGCAAAACATTGCAAACACAACTCCTTGCAGCTGGAGTTCTCGCGCATGCTCATGGGTAGCCTACGCTATTGGCTGCGCGGCCGGGTGGTAGTTTCGGCAAGATCAGAGAGAGTAGTGATCGAACAGGTGACACACAACTAGCTTGGAGTTGGACTTTGAGGAATATCGGAGAAGATGGTTCGAGTTTGTGCCTTTCCAAATTGCGGCAACAAAATGAAGAGGTATCTGTGCTTGAGTTTTCATCGTCTGCCTCTACGCAACAGAGAGACTTTGCAGTTGTGGCTGGTTGCACTGCAACTTGATGTGCAAACACCCTTGCACACATTACGGGAGAGAGACTACCGTGTCTGCAGTGATCATTTTGATGATGAAGACTTCACCAAAAAGAGAGATAAGCACCGGTATCTGAAGGCAAATGCCATTCCGAAACAAAAAAGGACAGCTATGGACAGTTTGGAGGTAATATCATTTCTTTTTCACTTTATTATCTTCGAGGCAAGATTCGAATAGCCTCTTACATGTAACCCTATGCTTATGGAGCTTTTTCAATTACTATCATATCAATTATTTGTTTCCATTTCATCGATTGAATTTCTTATGTGTACGGTCTGCTTTGATATTGAAAATATCGTTTAGGGGAGAATACTCGATGTTCAACCCTGTTGTAGTACAGTTAGTGATAGGCTATGCTAGATGTGAGGTGTTGGGGGAGGGGAGTCATATTGCTAACAGTGCAGGCGAAGTGCACATAGCACTACCATAGCTATTGCATCGAAAATGGACTGTCGATGTCACTGCTTGGGCCTTGGGTTACAGTTATTTCTTCTTTATACTCTAGGGGACATCATCCAGTGGGATAGACAACGAATTAGCTGCAGTGCCACAGTCAACTCCGAAGAAGCCGTCACTCAAGTCTGGCCAGCCCTATAGTTTCAACATCTTACTATCAAGTCCACAGACAACCCAACAATATCCTAAAAGGGCTTCATTATCTGGCACATATCTTGCTCGACCTGCTTTATGGCAACAATTAGTGAGTTCTTTCAATTATGTATGCTTTTTGAAACTGTATTTTAAAAAATCAGACACTATTGTAGAATATTGTTGTTATTACAAGTGAAATATCTTTTCTGAATTGAAGGACCGGGCTGCCACTGCATCTACTTCCAGTACCTCATCATCATACAATGTCCCTCACACAGCCAGTGAACAAGTGAGTATACTTTTTCAATAGAGGCCTACACTCTTTCTGACACTGTTGTTATTATGTAGTCAAGCCTTGAAAACCTCATTATCATGTTTGAAATGTGGATGGACTTTTCAAGCATCACTTTTATTGTTATTATTGTAGGAGCTGTCTGCATCTGCATCTAGTCCAGGGGTAGGGAACCTATGGCTCGGGAGCCAGATGTGGCTCTTTTGATGGTTGCATCTGTCTCACAGACAAATCTTTAATAAGAAAGAATGATAACGTTAAAAATGTAAAACATTCTCATGTGGGCTTATTTCAATCCATTAATCTATCTATTATGGAATAGCAATTGTAAGAAATGGGAAGCCATTCACAGATGAGGAGTATGCCAAAACACTTTTTGATTACTTTAGATAAATTAATGAATAAAAGACAGGCCTGTATATTGTATGGCTCTCATGATTTTTTTTTTTTTTTTTTTTTTTTTAAATATATGCCATTCATCATCCATTTGGCTCTCTCAGCCAAAAAGGTTCCCGACCCCTGATCTAGTCCATTCTCTGTTCACTTGATATGTAGCTAACTCCCTGCCCTGTACATCCTTGATTGATGTTTTCTCTAGGTCTGAAGAAGAAACTTGTGACCCTATCCAACAAGAAGGAGAACGAAGACCTACGGCCTTGGATCAGGGCAATAACCAACCATCTGTACTGGTCATGTTGGACAAGTAAAGGTGACAAAGAGGTAACAATAAAGAGATGTGTCCGATATTCACTTAGCACCTACTCCACATCTCTATCTGTGTAATGACATTGAAATGACACATCCACAAGCTGTTGTCCCCACTTCATACAGTATTTCCTTTTTTGTGTCTTTTTTGCCTAGGACTGTGTAAAAAGATGGACTGCCCTTCTCCATCATATACGTGGTGTACATAGATGGGGAGAGAATGACGTTCAGCGCACCTGTGGTCACCCAGTACTGACTGAAGAAAATCAAAGGCGGAAGAAGTGGCTGAAGCCAGATTCATCCGCTTTCCTGTCACTGAAGGGTGTGGTGACGGACAGCAATCTCCTCAGAGATTTGAGACAGATGGCACTCTTCAAACACACTGGTAAGTGTTTAAATGTAATTTGTGTCTAGACATGACAAAATGTAGCCTGACACGCCAGACTATATCATAAGAATGTATAGTCTGAAGACCACTGATAGACTGTACCTCAATGGAGGGGCGGGTGATTGCGTTGTCTTTCAAACTGCCTCTCCACGTAATAGGCTAGCGTTCCGGCCAGTGGTACCAGCTGGTATATCAAACTTTTCCCGTAGCCCGTCGGTAACACGGCAAAGACATCTTTTTCAGAACGGAAAACTTCAGTGCACTTTCTTGTTTCACTTTCAAAGAAAATGACAAGTGCAATTCGTCCAAAACTAAAGCCAAAGACGATTCTGCTCTGGTTTGAGCAGGGCTGTCGTCATCGTACAAAGCCCGCCTTCCGATTTCCTGTACACATACCGCGCTGTGATTGGTTATCCGCCGCCAGAGGAAGGATACAACGGGTTTCTATCAGTGGCCTCTAGACGTATCCTCCGTGCAAATTCAAATTTGCTACCGCTAGGGGTACGTCTAGAGTTCTAGGCTAGACAAAATGTACATTGCTGCGAAGGTTGGTAGCATTATCATCAGAGCTAATCTCTAGTAGCAATCACACTGGACCATTTCAAAGAAACACCTTGCTTTTCACACAAAAACCTCCTAGACACTACATAACTATCACAAACAGTATTTATATTGCTTCTAAGAGGACATGGTATAAAATATGTATGTTTGTGTGCGTTTCCTTTTACACAGGATCTCTGGGAGTCTTCCATGCAGTTATGCTAAAGTATGCAGAAAAACGACTGCACTTTGGTTATGACAGCATGAGGGCTCGCACACAACTTGCTGTAATGGATCACAACAGTAACCTTGGCAGACCACAGGCCACAACACAACAAGGTATGATACAAAACAATGTTCTGCTTAGGATTATGACTGTTTGGGATGATAGAGTATTTTATATGCTTGTATTTATTTGCTAAAAATTTCTTTCAAAAGAAGACTATGTTCATTGCATACTACATTGTAAGTTATTCTATGTTATTGATGCTGAACTAAACAGTTGTTTATTTTTATCAGGACAACCACAGCACAAAGCAGTTTACTCCCGGCAGTCCAAGCAATGGGTTGCAAAGCCCATGTATGAACGCTCAACTCAGGTTTTCCGCAATGACCTGATGGAAGATGTCTTGAGGAGGAGAGAAGACAGGACCATAGTCTTCTCAGAGACCATACCCCGTCGGCAACCAAGAAGGCGAAGACTGCTTCGCAACATAGCTCCAGTTCCACGACCGGATATGAGTGAACTAGTTGGTCAAGCCAGGTCTCGTTACATGAGCATGGTCTAGGCGTCTCGAACTAATTCATCTTCCTGCACTTTGGATTTTGTGGCACCATCAAACCACAAATAGCACTGTACATAGTTTATATTGATTTATTTGACATTTTCATGTTGTAATTTCCTTGTTTTGGCTCAAGTAAAGACACAAAAGCACAAATGGAGTGTTGACTTTTATATTATAAAACCACCATAAGACAAATATTATATTTTCATTATAGAACTGCCTGGGTGATTTATTGCTATTATTTACTTATTCAACTTCAGTTGTGTAATTTATATATTACTACTTTTTCCCTACAGATATCTGAACTATAGGCTATACATTCCTAGAAATGGCTATACAATTTTTGCAAGACAGAAATAATAACAAATAAGGCAAGAGCTAAATTATTATTATCACTAGAAAATGTCCTCTGCCTCCTTGAATCCCGTGTAACTTCCAGTGATTCGGATGAACTATCCATTTCAACAAATAATGTCCAGAAACAAATATCCTTGTTGCTTCCTCTGCTTCTATCAACTCAGCTGTGTTGCCGGAACTTTCCACTGGCTATTGCACGTTACCCATGAGCATGCGCAGAGCTGCAACAAGTGCTTGCAATGTTTTGCTCATATTACGGCCAAGCTATGTAGCTACATGGTCATTACTATATGAACATGATCACATTAATTCATGAGAATCGTTTTTTTTGGTGGAAAATCACGTTTTGGAATATTGGATTGTATCGAGCTCGACGGTCGACTTTTGTGGGCTTCGCTGGAATCAGGAACTCAACAGAGGTATGTAGACTGAGTGAATTAGCTCAACTTTTTAGCATTTCTAGGTCACCTACTACGCTCATATCAACTGTGTTCGCTTCAAAGTGCTATGTTAACATGGCCATGCACTTGAAATTGAATTTCGAACATTTTAAGAGGCAAAATAGGCGTGTTTCCAACTTGCCCCGTTACAGCCGCTGGGATGCAAAATCGGACAGGAGCATAACTTGGGGTAGGCAAGATCAATTTTTGTCGGGTTTTTTTTCACTGACAGCTCGCCTTGACCACAGAAAATAGAGTTTTGGGTCAATTTTGCCCGGATTTCTCCTTTAAGACATCATTCAGTCCCCATAAACCAAGATGGCCACCATCTGGGAAAGAATGTGACTAGGGCATTCTTCTTAACAAATTCAGAAGCATGGGCATTGATGGCAAAGTACACTCCTGGGTGCCGGACATGGGGAGGCGCTGCACATTCACTCCCCCACCCTCCTCTTCGCACCGGCCGGGAGTCAAACCGGCCACCCTTTGGTCCCCAGTCCAACTCCCTGACCGGTACTCCACGGATGCCCCCAGAAAGAGTCTTCATGCATCATTCTAGGTGCTTTGGTTAAAAGAAAAATTATACAGACCAAGCACAAAAATTAAGGAAACTTGACTTTAGCACATTATATCTCCCCTTCAATCAAACCAATCAGTAAAGTGTTTTATATCATTTTCATCGTTGCTTCGTCGCCTTTACAATGATGTATAGCTTGTAAGCATCGGGTAACCATGGAATGAGCAACACAGCCAAATGTGTGAGTAGTGCCAACCAAAAATGTGCCAAATTGGCCACTAATGGTGTTCTGCTGCTAGTCATCTTGTTTTGAGCTTCAATGCTGCCAGGTGACTGCCAGTCAGTGGTGTGCCTAAATTAGCACCTGAGCATGGGTTCTGCAAATGTTGTGTTTGTGGTTTCTCTAAGCAGCAACACTGGTGGAAAGATGCCATGTTTTTACCTTCAGGATAGGGCCTGTGCAATAGGTCAACCCGAGGTTGGTGTCCCAGCATATAGAGTGGTGTAGACCACACCTCAAGAAGACCAGTTTCTCACTTTTGCTGCATTAAGGAACCGTAGGTTTCCTGCCAGACACTTACAAAAGAGGAAGGATTACAACGGGTTTCTATCAAGGGTCTCTAGACGTATCCGCTGTGCAAATTCAAATTTGCTACCGCTAGGGGTACGTCTAGAGTTCTAGGCTACAAGTCAGGGGGATACTCTCTGGAACTACACTCAATTATGGCAACTCTGTCCACGTCTTCAGCGTTTAAGAGTGGCCTTTCTGTCAATAAATGTGCTTTACAAATAAAGTTTTGTGTCAAGTGAACCTGAGGAAGCGCTTGGCAAAACGTGTTCACTCCAAATGAAACATAAATATAAGTGATCAGTGTGCGGTTATTTTGAACTTTCACTTGGATTATTCTTACCTGCTTCACCAGCACCTGCACCACCTAAGCCTTGGAAACTCACAAACAAATACAATTTACTTGACTTTACACTCCACATACTTTCTGTCGCTCTGATTACATCACGCTCTGATTGGTTGCAGCGCCAGGGGCAATTTAACAGGGAGCGTGTCTATGTTCCCACAGCTCTATGTTCCCACAGCCCTATATTCCCACAGCCCCTATATTCTCACATTTCTAAGAGTTTTTTTTTTTTTCTTTATTTCTTTATTTCTTCAGTCAGGTACTATTAGTGCCACATTTCTACCCCTGCCTGGTAGACCCCCTATGTAAGTTCAAGCAAGATTCAATCTTTGGTATTATTTGCTCATTGGTGTTTTTGCCCCCAACAGCACCTTCCAGGCAGCACAGCCTAAAAGGCACTACCCTTACCCTATTCCTAACCCCCTCAACCCTCATCCTAACCCTAAACTGAGTGGAATAGTGCCTTGAAGGCAGCGCTGCTGGAAGGCACCGTTGAGGGGAAAAAAAATACCAAAGACCGCATTCAATGGTGCCTTCCAGGTAGTGGGGTTTAGGGTAAGGGTTAAGGCTCTTTTATGCTGGGTGCCTAGATTCATATCCACAATAAAAACGATCTTCATCCACCTCAGTGATCATTTTTGAAATCGACCTCAGCAATCATTTTTGGAATCGTTTTCAGTTTCAGAATCCTCCATTGTAATGTGAATGGAAGGGCTAACTGGATAAATATTACCTGTGTTGGTGTGAACATGCCCTTATCGGAACATATTGATGTGGGAAAATTGATCCCAATTTCTTTTAAAATCTTTGTAATGTGAGAGCATGGGGCTGTGGGAACATAGAGCCCAATTTCCCAAATTTCCCATGAAATGTGGGAACATAGGGCTGTGGGAACATAGGGCCTAATTTCCAAAAATTCTGTGAAAAATAAAAATTCCTAACAAATGTGGGAACATAGGGCTGTGGGAACATAGAGTTGTGGGAACATAGAACTGTGGGAACATAGAGCTGACCCCATTTAACAGACAACTATTTAGTCCACCTACATTGCCAATTGTGTTGGCCAGACCCCAGTACCGCTCTTTGCTGTTGGCTTGAGTTGGCTTGCCAGGCTGATATTACAGCATCCTTTTTTTTTGTCATTTTGCAACACTTCTATTTTTGTTAGACTGGGAAATGTTTCAGCCTTTAGACTAGGGTATAATAAGACAGTTTGTGTAAAGCAAAGTAGTGTTTAATAAGGTTTGCCGTAGGGTACAATTATTTTTGACTGACAACTAATATGGAACGTGATTAACCGGTTCAGAAACAGAATTTTTGTTGTTATTACTGTTCTGTGTTAGGGTGTAACTTTTTAGGGTGGGACCTCTGACTTTTTTTTTTTTACTTTACCCAAGATATTCTGCCTGTTTGACTCTCATGTCTAATCCAGATTTGAGAAACACAGCTTGGTATAGAGACACTGCATGATTCTCAGTGATTTACTGGCTTAGTGTAATTTTGTAAAGAGAAAAATGCAAATTTAAAGGAGTGAGAGTGGTTGGAATTCAAGTGTAAGTGGTTGTGAGCATGGCATCGAAAAGCTCTCTACCTGAAGAGGACCTCACTTGTCCTGTTTGCTGTGACATTTTCAAGGATCCTGTTGTTCTTTTGTGCAGCCACAGCATCTGTGAAGTCTGTCTGCAGAATTTTTGGAGACATAACAGGTTTAATGAGTGTCCAATTTGTAGAAAAAGGTCAGCCATTCCGAATCCACCACTGAACTTGTCTCTGAGGAACCTGTGTGAGGCTTTCCAGAAAAAGAGTCAGACGGCTCCAGGGGGGTCTGTGCTCTGCAGTCTGCATGGGGAGAGACTCAAGCTCTTCTGTCTGGAGGATAAACAGCCCATATGTGTGGTGTGTCAGGCCTCCAGAAAACACTCAGGACATCAGCTTCTTCCAGTTGATGAAGCTGCACAAGATTATAAGGTGAGTTGTACACACTGCCATTGTGTATGTAATCAGGGCTTTGAACCAGAATTTTTTGCCCATCGGTTCGTTCCGATCAGAAATAGTATTTTAACGTCTCCTGTGTTTTGGGTTCCACCCTAAAATTGATGCTCCTTAACCGGTTAGAACAAAAAAAAAAAAAAAATGGAAAGAAATTGTTCCTGAACTGGTAAATAATGTTCAGGTCAGCATAACACATAACAATAGATATGCTTTCAAATTGGCTATTAGTGGTCAGTCACCATATTTGTTCTTTTGTCTCTGTTCTACAGCAAACATTATAAAATTCAAAGCCTCTGCTTCATGGTCGCCATCCTCAGTATTGCCCCGGCAATACTACTTTTCAATCTGGTATGGCCTGGCAATACTACTTTTCAATCTGGTATGGCCTGGCAATACTACTTTTCAATCTGGTATGGCCTGGCAATACTACTTTTCAATCTGGTATGGCCTGGCAATACTGCTTTTCAATCTGGTATGGCCTGGCAATACTACTTTTCAATCTGGTATGGCCTGGCAATACTACTTTTCAATCTGGTATGCCCCGGCAATACTACTTTTCAATCTGGTATGGCCCCGGCAATACTACTTTTCAATCTGGTATGGCCTGGCAATACTGCTTTTTGGTGTAACATCAAGCTTCAAATTTCACATGAAGCACTAAAGTAATAGGATATGATATGACAAAACAAACGTGCTATAATGAGATTAGATTCTGTCTGTAGCCTAAAAGTAGGCTATGTGATACGAGTGTATTATTTTTTTATAGCAGTATGCCGTGCCATAGAATCTCCCGTGGCAATATCGTAACAATTAACGTCACTTTCACAGCATAGCCGTCTACCAGCATCAGGGGTGCCATCACATGTTTTAAAGTAAGCCTAGCATTACCAAATTTTTTCAGCGATTAGCCTAAAATGTGTTTTAAGACTTAAAAACTCTCTGTATATCTTTTTGAATATTTATTGGAACATGTCCGCAAGTACGCGTTTCGGCACTAGGCCATCATCAGCTTGTAAGTACAAAGCATTCAATGCACTTTTAACTGATGCAGGTGAGTGCGGTTACGCCACTGCGGTGAATAATGCCATGTTGCAACTCGGTGTTCTTTTATTTTGAGCTTGTTTGATGTGCCTCGCCGCTGGCATTGAAACTTGTGTGTGTGTGGCCTTTATGGAATCATAACTTATCCGCCAACATAGCACTTTGAAACTTCTTGTAGCCTACCGGGCGTACAGTATGTGCCAGGACTCCACCAAACCACCAGAAAAGGGAGTGGTGTAAGAAGTGGGGTGTCACTGCAGGTGTTGTTCAACCACAGGCATGAATTATCTGAAGGCTACAGTTATTTACAGGTTTATCAACAGTAAATCAACACATAGCCCTGCTGTTTTACAGCGCTATTGATAGCCACTTCAAAGACCGAATTTTGAGAGAGGCAAAATGGCAGCCAACCCTAACTGAATGGGGCATGTCAAAACGAAACCTAATTGTTTTGTTTTTGTTTTGGCATACCCTATTTTGTTACCATTAGCTGCCGTTTCACTATCTCGGCCTGCTTTACACGAAATTTGGTCATTGTGGTGGCTATTAATACCACTTAACAAGGTAAAACAGCAGGGCTATGTGTTGATGCACTCCAGCTTAATGCTTTAAACATCAATAGCGCTTGGCACTGTAAAACAGCAGGGCTATGTGTTGATTCACTCCGTATAATTCCATGTAGTTTTATTCTTTGATTTCATTTGTTTGTTTATTCAATACAAATATGTAGATATGCATTTATGGGAAATCTACAACAGATGTGAAATCTAAAATAGATAGCACGATCTGTATTTTTCGATCATCACCCATTTAGAATGTTGACAAACCTGTAAATAACTGTAGTCTTCAGATAATTCATGCCTGTGGTTGAACAACGCCTGCAGTGATACCCCGAGTCCTGGCACTTACTGTGCGCCGGTAGCCTACAAGAAGTTTCAAAGTGCTATGTTGGCGGACAAGTTATGATTCCATAAAGGCCACACACACACACAAGTTTCAATGCCAGCGGCGAGGCACATCAAACAAGCTCAAAATAAAAGAACACCTAGTTGCAACATGGCATTGTTCACTGCATTGCTAACAAACACTACCATCATCAAAGACACAAAAAAAATTATGGTAACACATTTAAGGCTAAAATTTGGCAATACTACTTTAAAACATGTGATGGCACCCCTGCTCTGCTTCATACAAGCTGGATCACTAAACTTCTTATACATGAACTGAATAATTTCCCAGTCAAGAGATTATATATTTTTTTGGCTCAGTACAGGATTCTTGTGATGCCCTCCCTTCTAAACACAATTGTTTTACTATACCACACTTTAACTGTACACTATATGTCACAGCCAAGTGAAATGAATTAAAATAATTAAAAGGTGAAATTGTCAGACAGAATTATTTTATGATTGTTAGTCTACAATAAAACTTTAAAGGAGTTATTGATACGTGGAGAATGCATAGGCCTTTTGATTGCCTGCTGGCAGAGTTGGTACTCCACAGGCATTCAATCAATGTCTGGGGAACCTCACGTCCACACAATATTTCAGTTCTGACACAAACCTTTTCAGGTGCAAAAAAAGAAGCAGTATTAACTGGTTATCATTATTTTTAATAAATGTTTTTATTCCAGAACATAACATTTTCTAATGTTTCTGGTTTCATTTTTGTTCCTAGAAAAATACCAAAAGTTTCTGCTTTTTATTTTCATTCCATGAGCCGGTTCAAAGCCTTGACTATAATATTTTATTCTCAGATTCTTTGCTATTTCTGAAAGAGTAACTTTGTGTAACAGATAATATACATTATATACAGTACATCATCAATTTCAAAATTGACAAAATGTGAATTTGTCACAGGAACAACTGAAAGCTGCACTGAAGCCCTTGGAAGAGAGACGGAAAGTCTTTGAAAAAGTTAAACAGACTTGTGATCAAAAAGCCAATCATATTAAGGTGAGATTGTCCTTGCGAACCAATTCCCAAAATAGTAATTCGAGAAAAGAGAGTATTTACTTATTTTTCTTGGCCAGGGCAATATCAATGTGATTCTGGAACATTTCTATGCTTCCCATGTCCTATCTACGGTGGCAACGGACATTAACAAGTTTGAAAACAAAATCACATTTACATTATACACTTACATCTTTAAAAAACGAATTACTATTTCGTGAAACACATTAACAAATGTAAAAACATTGTTTTCAATAATCTGACAAAACACCATTTATACAAAACATGAACAAGTTTGGAAACACTTGCAACTTGAAACATTACATTTAGAATACATCTTACAGACATGAAAAAACACATTTGCAAATGTGAAAGCAAATCTACAATACACAAATCATTTTTATATGATCTGACAAAACACAATTTATACAAAACACATTTTCACAGACGTGAAAAAGAAAAAGAAAAAAATTACCATTTCATTAGGCCCTAAACACATTTGCAAATGTGAAAGCAAATCTACAATAGGCCTACACAAATAATTTTTAAATGATCTGACAAAACACAGTTTATACAAAACATTGTGACGGTGTCACATTAGTTTTAGTGTCCCTTTAAAATATTATTATTATTGCACAGAACACAAAGTACATGGATGGCATATAATGTTTATGTATCTGAAAAGTATTGATATGTACGTATCTGTGTTGTGATATTTATTGCCCACTGTATGTTTGATGGATGGATGGGGGGATTACCTCTTTAAGGCTTCGGCCGTCTGCAAAGCTCGGACCGCGCACCCAAACTTATATAGGTGTTTGCGCAAGGTGTGGGAGGCGGCCGGAGGATAGGAGCAGCAAGTGCGGTTGTGTTTGCATGTATGGCGCCAGTCTCTGAACTGCAGCTACTACACTTGTGAATTTTAGTCTCCTTTGGGTTGCGTAGTAATTCATTGAAAAGTTGTGACTACGCTTTCAACTGGGGAGACAACATAAACGTAATAAGAGGAATACCGCACGGCCTGTGATCTATCTAACCGCGCGTCTCCAGCAAAAGGACGCGCTGAAACACAACCTTTACTGTGGATTATTCTCTACTGATCCGGTGAGATCCATTTCATTTTTGTATATTTTTTTACGTGGTATACCACAAGCAGCGATCGCATTTTTTGCCTTTTGTTGGACTAAGTTTTTGAATGGACTATGCTCGCCGACATTTCCTGGTTGGGATTTTGAGAGACTGTTGCGCGGCCAGAGGAAGGCCCTGTTGATTATCTTTATTTATGGACTTCTAGTTTATTTTTTGGTTTTGGACTAAGGGGGAGAATTCAAGGGTTTTGCGGTGTTACTTATGTATTGTGATTGTATAATATACCGCGCATGACGCGTCATTTCATGGAACATTGTACATTGAACTTTGCAGCGTCTTTTCTAACTGTGGGTTCAGCGCTGTCTGAACATTTACATATCTGCTTCTTGCATTGTTATTTTGCTGATACTCATATTTATTTAATGTGCTTAGTAGTGTATTCATTGAAACAGTATGAAAGTTAACGAAAGTAGCCTATTTACATAATTCATTCAAAACAACCCCCTTGAGCGTTTAAAGTAGCACGTCCCTTTTAACAAAGTTCAAAAGGGCGATCGTTACAACATTAACAAGTTTGAAAACAAAATTACATTTAGAATACATCTTACACACATTACAAAAAAAACATATTACCATTTCATTAAACACATTTGCAAATGTGAAAGCAAATTAACAAAACACAAAAGCAAACTGTGAGACAAATTTACATTTCACCAAACACAAACACAAACTCCAAAAACACATTACATTAGGCGTGTTCGACATGTAAAGCCGCCTGCAGCCAAGCGATGCATTGTGGTTAGACGCGGTGTCCCACTTCCGGCTGACTTCACCAAGCTTGTGAATGCGTCACCAAAATACGCCCACAGCACGTCACTCAAAACTCGCGGTATCAAGGCGCCTGCAGCCGAAACCCGCATCTCCTTTTTCTCGGCTGCAAGAGGATGCATCCCATCCCCATGACGTAACTCATTATTCCGATTGGTTTGAAACTCCTCATGACAAATATGACACCACCACGTTGTACTCACTGAAAATGGGCTTATTTGAATGAGCTGCTGCTAAGCAGTATGCAAGTTTTGCCCAATGAAATAGCCTTATTGCTCTCCAGCATGGCTTGGTTTAAGTCAAAAAGCCATCTCAAATAAGCATTTCATACCACATTACTATTTTTTACAAAACGCCTTCAAACACAACTCTGTTCCTCTTGCATTGCAACAATAATTTATTAAGCAACATTATATGATTTATTTTGCCTGTTATCACGTTCATTTTAATGATTAAATGAGGGGATTCAAGCTGTTTTCAATGCAAACAAACTTGCGTGATATCGCCTGACATCACGTCCATGTTCACGTGTTGTATGGCTGCAGACAGCTGCAGCTGTGTTGTCCACCTTGTCCCCGATGCTTTTCCACTCCCACCAACGTATTTCCGTAGATCTCGCTGGCTCTGGCTACAGCCTCTAGCCGTACCAACTCTGAACCCGAGAATGAGCTTGTTAACTAAATTTCTTCCGGAAATAGCTCGACCTAAAGGCGGAAGCAGGAAGTGGCGACGCAGGAAGGGGAGGAGGGCACTGAAACTAATTGCCGCGGCAGCCATGTTGGGAACTTTTGTTAGGAACTCTTGTGTTCAGTCCCATTGCGAAAGCTAGGAAATTAATGTTGACGATGACAGCTATCAAGAGGATACCTTTATTCAAAATGACACAGACTCGTTCGGACGTGCCAAAAACTTCACTCTAGATTCATCCTTACTGATGGTAAGTCCATGGCATGCCTAGCCTTCTTTAGGCTACTAAGCTAACGTTACTGCTATTGCACCACATAGACCCTACCTGTTGGTCAATTTTAATAATAGGCTACTGAAACGTGTCAATGAGCTGGTTAAAAATAATACTTCAACTTGCCAGTTCATGGCTGTTAAAGTTATTCAGTGTGTTTTCCTAATGTGTTTCAACCTTCAAGCCAGTCTTAGTTTAACGTTTTACCCAATTTACCGAACTTGCAGTAGCTTGATCAACGTTGCCCACGCTCATATTTGAGACTCTCTAATGACCAACGTTATTGATATGTATTATGATATATAGCCTAAAGTGAAGTGAAGTAAAACCTGACTTGGCTTAGTGTCCTTGATGGCGAATTTAGGTCTAACATTAATATAAAAATGTGTCATCTTACATGAGCACACAGGCAGCAGCAAAACTGTTGTCGCCAGAAATAGCATTTTGATAGATTGCTATCATTTCTTATTTTCCTCTACTCCTCTCCACCTGTCAGTTCAGTAGCTTTTGCTATTCACCTAAAACTAACTTTAGGCTACTTTTATTCTTTCAGGCGGAGACGCAGTCACCCGGCAAGTGGGGGAGAATTCACATAGGTTCAGCTGCATAATGTTAGCCTATTTTACCGAAGTGCTGTGAATAAACATTTTTTTTCTGAGGGGCACATGTTGTCAGTGGTCATTTATTGATGCAGTTTATATACAGTATAAAGTGTTGTAGACTAGGACCACTTAACATTGTAGCTTAGAAGAAAATAGTTTGCATATTGTTGAATTGCATGCCTGCTTGTTTTTAGGCTAACGTTAAGCACTGACAAGAGCATTCACGGTGAACTGATAATGTGAAAATTGATTTATATAAATCAATATGTTGTTTCTATATGTCGTATAAGAATCATGGGGAGTCAGAGCACATGCAAAATCCATATAAAATACATGTAATGTGAAACTTGTATAATGTTGCACCATATAAAAATTGCAGGCCTTTATGACTTCCTATGTGAAAAATATGAATATAAGCCTAACCTTTACACAGTGTTTTTATATGTTGCATAAGAAGCTCAGATGGGGTTTATAGGGCAGTCAAACCACATAGAAAATACATATAAATTGCATATTTAAAGGTTAGGCTATATAATGTCCCATATGGAAAAGTTAAAAAAAAAAAACTTAACAATGTTTCTATCTGTTGTATGGGGTTTATGGAGGAGTTAGACCACATGTCATGTCTAGGGGCTCACCCACATAAGAATTGCATGCATGCATTAAGGACAAAATGCTTTTACACATATACTGTATGTAACTCTAGGTAAGAGGGTTGATAAGGACACTGCACACGGCGCTGCTTGTGACGGAATCCGCGCGGGCAGCCCTGTTCCCTCCCTGCGTTTGATTATCCTCGTCAAGTCGTCTCGGAGCTCAAATTGTCACGTGACTTTTCACTTCAAGCGTTTTATTATGCAAACTCGTCCGACGAGGAAAAGCACATGGAGAAGTGAAAACAATGTTCACGTCATTGTTTGTTTTCTGTTAGCAACCCTAGGCTACATTTAGGACACTTATTTGATACAAGTCGGTGTTCAACATTGGCCTCACTACAACACTGATCCCACATCCATAGGTAGTTATATGGATGCAGTGTTAATGTGAGTGATTGAAATAGTTATTTAAACCACTAAAACAGTCCAAACACAATGAAAACCACAAGTGACACAGGCCGCAGCGGGTCGCAGCCGTCTTGGATTCGTCATTGGATTCTCATCGGAGGCGTTGCTCAGGCTAGTCTGAGATTTACGCGGAAACGAGACGAGTTGATGACGAAAAGGGGTGTGGTTTCATTTCCTCGGGCCATGCGAGATCCTAGGTAAATAAAACGCACCATTATAATCAGAAGATAGTCGAAAATAAGTTTGTTAAACATTCATCACGGGCACTTCAATTAATCTAGCGTTATCCTTTTGCGCGCGCTATACTATACATATCGCGGGTTTTGCTTCATTGTCTTTCGGAAGCTTTATATGGGTATATCTGCTCTTACAATGGAGGTATTTGGTATTAAATTAAACTACACAATCAGATCTATCCGTTGGTATCATTGGTAACGTAGCCTACTTGCTTGAGAATAAGATGGCTCAATTTCAGTGTAAAGATCGCCCATTAGAAGAGGGATTTTGATCAAATCTTCACACATTATACGACCTGCAAACTTTGAGATAAGTTTTCAACCTGATCTCACAGAAGTGAAATGAAACACAACTCACCCACTAAAATAAAAGATGTTTTCTCCAAACATAATCAGTGGTAGGTTACACTGTTGACACAAAATCATGAGTAGCCTAAAGAGTTATGCCTCGAAAAGAGACTACATATTCAGCATTGCAGTGGGTGTGATATCTGCTTCCATCCCAATAAAGTCTACAATAGTGTGATGTAACACTGGAGCACCCTCATCCAATTTAGGTGGTGCTGGGGTATTTCAGACGTTCCCCTTTTTCTATAGCAGCTAGACATGCACATAATAATAATACAAGAAATGAGTTTAGCAAAGTCCATAATTAGCAGGGGGGAGTTCAAAATTAAAAAAAAAAAAGTTCAAATAGGCCTACTATTTCAATAGATCTCCTATGTTGGAAAAAATTTCGGCGCGCTTTGCACGCATCTCATACCCCTCCCCCCAAGGTGTCCTGCTTTTCCCAAATGAAAATATGGTCACCCTAAATATACCGGAGTAAGTTTAAGCATAGCCCTGCTGCACGAGCCTTCTAACAGCAATATATTTCGCATGAAATGAAAGATTTTCGAACCTAACGCGAACGCGAAACACTTTACATTGAGTCAATGTAACCTCAGATCTTACTTTCGGTTTCCAGCAGTCAGGTCCCATTGATTCAGTGTAAAGTGCCTGTTCGCTTCTGCATTCGCGTTCAGTCTGTGCTGTTCCAAATTATTTTGTTCCACTCACTAACTAGCGCATGTAGCAAGCTCTTTCAACAGGGCTATGTTTGAATTCACTCCGGTACTCTCCTTTAAGATTGCTTCTAACCGCTGGGCTCTTCGCTAAGTGGTTAACACGCTCGACTCCCATGCTGAGGGTGTGTTGTAGCTGACAGAGTGCACCATAGGGCCATGGGAACATAGCTATGACAATGCATCGGACTAAGACATCTTTGACTGTGTCAATACTACTGTAAAGAAAATGCCAGTGTCATGATTGGAACTGCCTGCAGTGTTTCATTATTTAAATAATTTTGCTAAGAGAATGACAGTATTTCCCTGCAATCTTACAGAGCAGTTGCTGATAAACGTACAAAACCAGAATTATTTACAAAACATTAACATTGTACCGAGCAGTGACCATAGGAGCTCCGTTTGTTAGCGGGATTTATTAGGGATAGAAGTCAGGGCCAGAACTTTAATGCTGGCTACTGGCAGAACTCTGTAACTACAGTTGCTGTGTTTTCTGATCGAGCGTCTGCCGCATTTTACAAAATAGACTACCTGCAAATTACAATCACGTTTCAGCAGATAAAGTAAGATACTTGCTGAGGAAAGCACCTCATAGAATGAAAATGAATAACTAAAAATACCACAAAAGTAAACTGAAACATTCTAGAATTCGGAATACTCAGATTATGCTTTAACCTGATTTCTCTGTGCATGTAACTGCACTGTCAGTGACAAACAATAACATTTATATTAATCCGCTAGACTTGAGTACCGGTATGTTGGTCCTTTAATAGGCCTATGTGTTTCTCAAGGTCCAAGGCCGGCAGACAGAGAAGCAGATCAAGGCGGAGTTTGAGAAGCTTCATCAGTTTCTAAGAGATGAAGAGGAGACGAGAATAAGAGCCCTGAAGGAGGAAGAGGAGCAGAAGAGTCTGATGATGAAGAAGAAGATTGAAGAGATGAACAAGGAGATCTCCACTCTTTCAGACAAAATAAAAGTCATTAACACACAGATGGAAGCTGAAGACATTTTTTTAATACAGGTGGGGACACAAGCAGAATTTCCGATACGGAAATAGATATTTATCTACTTGTTTATATTAGTTTCTTTTCTCACAATTTATCCTGTGGTTTAAATGTATTATTACCTCCGCCAAGGAGGTTATGTATTTGCCAGCGTCTGTGTGTCTGTCTGTTTACAACATAACTCAAAGTATTGAACAGATTTGGTGGTGATCCAGCACACTATCTGGAATCTATATAGTATCAGTGAACACATTGCCTTGGCAGAGGTCTGCATGCTGACTGCTTTTCAAGTTGTAAGTGTCTTAAGATTTATTAGAAGTGCACACATAATAATAACACAATTTTGAAAATGCTGTTTTTCAGAATTTCAAGGTTATCATAAAGAGGTGAGAAATATCATACATCATCACTTTAAATAATATCTTTATTAATATTTGACTTATCAGTGCTAAAACATGCAGTCTGTTTTCCTGTACCACTGTACAACCTGTAGTTCTCAGAGCAAATTACAGAATCCAAAACCAGTTCCAGGAGCTCTGATTGATGTGGTAAATCACCTGGGCAACCTGAAGTTCAGAGTGTGGGAGAAGATGAAGGACATAGTTCACTATAGTAAGTTCTGCACTCAACCACCCTCAACACACACACACACACACACACACACACACAGAGAGAGAGATATGGTGACACCAGTAACAACAATACTCAACTACACATGCTAAGTTTTTTTTGATAGATTCTCTATACTTTTTCTGTTTAGCCCCGGTTATTCTGGATCCAAACAGCGCTGGCAGAAAGCTCACCATCTCAGAGGATCTGACAATCCTTACACATGCTCCAGGTCAGATCCTGCCTGAGAACCCAGAGAGATCAAATAACTGGTACTGTGCTTTGGGCTCTGAGGGCTTCAGCTCAGGGTCCCACTGCTGGGATGTTGATGTCATGGGTAGTGGAATCTGGGCTGTGGGAGTGACTGATGTCAGCCTGAGGAAGGGGGAGGCCTTGTCATGGGAGAGAATGTGGCGCGTGGCCTACAGGAGTTGTGGAGGTCATTATAGAGGACCTGTGTATGAGGTGAAACAGAAACTCCACACACTCAGAGTGCATCTGGATTTAGACAAGGGGCAGCTGTCATTCTCTGATGCTCTACTGAATACACACTTACACACTTTCACACACAAATTCAGTGGGGAAGTATTCCCCCTCTTTTACACCGGTGGTTCACTGAGTATTTTACCACTGAAGCCTTTGGTGACCATTGAACAACTCAAACTATGTTAGCACAAACTCCTATTCCAATGATGTGAAAACCAATACACCAACACAATCCTATTGTCTCAATCTCAGGTTTTTACAATCAGCATATAAGCATATTTTGTAAATTATGTAAATACTGTATTATTTTGTGCAATTTGTATGGTTAAACGTGGTTAAAAAAAATATTATGGATATTTTTTGTGGGAACACATTTTTTGGGGAAGTATACTTCAATAATTTAACAGAGTACCTCAGTAGGATTCTTCCTGTGAATTGATGTTTTCAATTGTGTTGAATATATCCCTCACTGTTCCACTATTTGCTGAAGGATTGATTTGATTGCTGCTTTGGTTTGATGTGACAATTTCTGTCAGTGAGATTCATGACTCCATGTCACTTGGAGGTGAATGTTTGTCTGCTTTGGGTTATTGTCTGGGCTGATTGGGTTCATGTGAAAGCAGGACTGTGTAGAATGTAGAATGTCTGGTTGTAGAATGTAGAATGTCTGGTTAAAAGTAGAATGTCTGGTTGTACTTGTTGCCTTGTAATTGACCTTTTGCTAAGCCCCTCCCAAGAACGACAACTGACCAATCCTACATATAGCAACGGTAAATAAAGAGCCTTGGCCTGTCATTCTTATTCTTTTAAGCAGCGGCAATATTCTACAATGTTGTGCCTATGGCGTTAGCAAAAAATGCAGCATCAGCATAATTATCAAGTTGATTGGACTTCATTTTAAGATGCCTTGATGGGAGTTTTGTGCTGGTTGATTTTGCTGTGGTGTTATATGTTGACATAACAGGTCTGTTATTATATGAATCAATAAATTTCCATTTAAACTGCGATAGGCTACTCAAAGTAGACCTTTTTGCCAAGCATTACTAGCTATTAGAAATTATTAATCAATTTTAATCAAGTTTGTCGCTGGAGAGTCATTGCTTGAGGCTATATTTTGCATTCATTCCTATGGACGTACGTTACATTTTTAGGAAATTTGACAGGCCTAACAAAGGTATCTACGGGCTTAGCAAGGGGTCAATTGTGCATTGATGATGTTTTCTGTATAATATTATGCAATGGTAACTAAATAGTCTCAAACAGGCAGGCTAGTGACTCAATTTGTCCAAATAGTAATCCACAGGGTCATATGACCTGATCTCATCATATAGGGGAAGGGTTCATCACTGCTTTTAGACTACGCCCTGAGGAAGACCCGGTGTGGGTTGAAACATGTTGGCTTATTTTAAATTGTGACCTAGCCATGCTATAATAAAGGCTTTTCCACCTTCCACACTGATCACTTGTTTGGAGTGTCTGGATTTACCTTTTTACCTTTTTTCTAGTGCTGTCAAGCGATTCAAATATTTAATTGATTAATCGCAATTTTTTCTATTTTAAATGTCCCATATTATTTTTGTCCCATATTGTTATTTATTTATGTTCAATTTAATGCTGTTATCAACATGGATTGATGGGGTGAATAAAAACTCAAAATAAAAGAAAACCTAGTTACAGCAGGATATTGCAACATTTTTTGCTATCTAACATGTTCGAATAGTGCCAGAGAGATGTTTGTCTTTTGAGTAGCTAGTTCACAAGTTTACCAAAAAAAAAAAAAGATTGTGGCTCTTTAAATAAAACATGGCCTGTATTTTACAATTGGAATATATGGTATTATGGTCTACATGAGTAAACCTACAATGCATGAGCATGAAATGCATTTTGCCTATTGCAATTTGGCCTGCAAGAAGCTTTAATTTTAATGACGTAGTGATTTGATGAGAGAGAGAAAGAGGTCATATGTTTAGGTATGCTTCTGTGTGAAACAATAGTGATACCCACGAACATTCTCTCTCTCACTTTGCTCTGACCCTGTTGCTCCCAACCTCCTTGATTTTACCCCTCTCACTCGCGCTGCAATTCTGAAACTGATATACGCCGTATTAATTTCAAAAGAGATTTCTAAGTGACAACATTAATCCTCTTGCCAATTAATTGGCGGAGTCAGGTTATTGCAATGGGGCACCGCTCACCAATGACACTTGACCAAAGACCATGCTGCCCATGCTGACTCCAATCCAAAGAGTCAATGATGTCTGGTGATGCTGCCTACAGGACAGGCTTTTGGCCAGTTAGTTAGCCACCCAGTCAGCTAAGATAGGGCTCTGAGTGACACTCAGATAACCATCAGATAACCATCAGATAACCAATCACTTCACCTCGATTGTCTCTCCATCCTCAAGGAGTCAGTTTTCCCTCCAATGAAGACAGTGAACAATGGAGAATCTGCATCCATCATCGGAGTTCAGACATCTGGGGTCACTGCTGGACTTCAGGAATAAAGAGGTTACATGAAGGATAAGCCCACATTGTCATTCATCATCATTGCTGCTCACCCCAGCTACCTGCTGTCATGCAGACAACACCCTCTACTGGTCACTCTCTGAATAACCGGACTGCATAGACAATAGGGATGCATGTTTGATGTGCCTCCACATACAGTAAGATATTCTAACAGACTTTGGGAGACGATTGCTTTTGGTATTGAAATGATAATGTTTATCCGCCATGTTCCAGAGGTTACATAGAATGGTTCCAGCTGCTTGTAGCTGGCCATAGATGCGTATAAATTTCAGTGTATAAATATTAATGATTAAGTGCAATATTGTGATAACTTGGAAGGATGCTGAAGGGCCTTTAACACTGGGATATTTTATTTGCGCTTGAAGTGTATGAGTAGAATATAGACCTGTTTGTGTATAGGCCTACAAGAGTGAGTGGCTGTGTATGTTTGTCTGTGAGCATGTGTGTGTGTGTGTGTTGGTTTGATGCAAATGTGGTCCCTGCTACTGGCTAGTCTATGAAAAATGGACACAGTCTCACACACACACACACACACACACACACACACACACACACACACAGGACAGGACATCAAAGTAGATATTTATTTCACCTTTTTTTAGTAGCCTAAATAGAAACACCCACTCTGAATATTTACTTTCTGTGGTCTTCACCATTTCAAAATGATCAGTTCCAATTCTGATTATGTATCTTCACAGTATGAGTCTGATTACCTGTCTATTGTAGGCTATATTGTAGCACAGTCCTTTTGAGGTTGCATAGATGAACAGATATTCTATTAAAATGGTATTTTTAATTTGTAGTTGTGCGTATTCTTTCAAAATCCACAACCAATCCCATTGATTTCAATAAGAAATTAACTTCATTTCCATATATTCTGCCACATAGACATCTTGCAAACATTTATTTTCTGACTCACTATGCAATTAGGCTACCTTTCCAAAAATCTATAATTTACATACTCAATGAACTGGACTATTAAGGACTACTGTGGGATTTTTTTTTTTTCTTTTTTTGCACAAATAAACCAGCTCGGGTGCTGTATAGTGACCACCAGCAAAATTCTTGAAACATCAGCCTAATAGCCAAATGAATGAGCAACAAAACATGATTTTTGAGTGCATGCATTTATGTTTATTAAGAAATCATACAATTTATTTCAGCCAACATCATATGATTACTTTAATGAATATAAAGTAGGGTGACCAGATATGAGATTGTGAAAAAGAGTACACAAAGTCATAAAAATATAATGTACATTTTTGTACCTATAAAACAACTGCGGTAACAAAACCTTCAAAAATATAAAATAAAACAATTAGTATGGACACAAAATAAAACATTTTTAAAAAGCAGGAGGGTACACTGGCCTATGACTTTTCAGTTCTCACATTGGGCGTATTTTTCATATGATTCAATTTTTCCCGCCAGTTGTCTATTACCGATTAAAAAAGAATGTAAATCTTTGCAGGACATGTTCTTGAAATTATACTGTGTACACAGAATCCCCTTCATTGAATCAACAAACAATGGAAACGTAAGTGCCTGCTTTGCATATTGCTTTATGTATCGCGACTAAGCATGGGAATTTCTTTTTTAGTTCATCCGTGAACTGACACTTGCGTCTCACCATAGCTGCAGAGAACCCTACAAAAACCCTGACAATTTTAAAAATCCCCTCTGACATTTTTTCAGGTCTCAAAAAGAGTACAACGTTTGGTCACCCTATATGAAGGCAATTCAAGCTTAATTTAATGAAAACAAAATTTGGCGACATCTCTTCCATGGAACACGCATGTTAACTGTAGATAAATGTGTCCAGCTTTTCCTGCAGTGTTCTGTAGCCCATCCCGTCTGATCCAGCAGATCTCGTATGTTCTGCAAAGTTCAAGTCAAACACGGCTTGATGCAAACAGTAGGCTACGCGCTCCATGAACACATATCGAGGACGTAACGTCCAGCCCCCGGGCGAAATGCTTTTAATAAGTTTCAGCCGCCATTTCTCCAACGGGAGTCTATGGAAGTGTTGCCACTCTGTTTCCTAGCCTACCGCTCTCACTACAGATATTCACTCTTTCCGAAACAAGCCCAGCACGTGAATTTAAATAAAATAAGTTAGTAGCCCACTTTATTAATCCCAAAAGAACTTTGTTTCGAAGTGACGCCGAGTAGAAGCGGAGAACACTCTCGACAAAGGGGTAGGGGTGGATCGGCTCCATTCTGACTTCCCGGGAGCGATGGGCGTGTAAGGACTGCTGAGGTGCAGATAAAGGACAGAGTTTACACTAGACCCATTGCCCGCCTGATAGTGCTTCCAGAGATCACGGATCCAGTGGACGACCCCAGTGACCCTGATGGACTCTAGAGCGGCCTTTAGAAGGGCGGCTTTGTTAGAAAGGCCGCGCCTCTGCGCATGCTCCAAGTAGAACTTTCCTGAAGCCCGCTGGAGTTTGAAGCAGTGCGAGAGACTTTGAGAATTCGTGTGACCTTCGTGTGCGTAATTGACCAAAAAGTGAGTGACAATGTTTCAGGATTGAATGACAATTATCTGTAGTGTAATATTTGCTTGTACTGTTCAGAATATTGTGCTAGAGATCGTGTGAAATGTGTTTTGAGCCGTGTAGAAAGGATGTTTCTAGACCGGAGATTACCGTCAATTACTTTCACTTTGTATTCTTTGAAGGTCCAGCCTATATTTAGACCATATATTAGAAACACGGCTTAGGCTATATGGCCAATAGTATAGACACTTTATGATTCTCTTATCATATTCTGGCTCGATTAGTAAAGCAAAAGAGCAGATATTTAAAATAGTGAAAGTGGTTATAATAAAAGTGTTGTTTGTACCCTAAGCATGGGAGCGGTTCCTCCTCGTCCTCCTCGTCCTCCTCCGGGCCTCATCTGCCCTGTTTGCAGGGAGATTTTCAAGGATCCAGTTGTGCTTTCGTGCAACCACAACATCTGCAAAGTCTGCCTGCAGCAGTTCTGGGAACAGAAGAGTTCAAAAGACTGTCCAGTTTGTAAAAAGAGATCATCTATGGATGAACCACCACTGAACTTTTCTCTGAAGACCCAGTGTGATTTCCTGAGGGACAACCCTTATTAGAGGGCTGCTGGTCTCAATCATAGATTATTATTGTTATTATTATTATATTATTGTTATTTTTTGAAATGGGCAATGTCAATAGCCTATCCATATTTAGTATCAGGCTAAGCTGAAGGCTGATATGCTGTCAAATATTGTTCCCAATATCTGGATATCTCCCTTCTGTATGTATTTTGAAATGTCATTAGGCCTAGGGTATAAAAGATATATTTTCAAAATCCTTTCAGTAAATACATATTTCCCCCAAGAATTTGTTTCGCTAGTGTTCTGAAATTACAGTATGTTTTCAAATGAAAATGAGTTTATATTGACTGATTTACAGTAGGCCAGTGGTTCTCAAACTTTTTCTGTCATTCCACACTTTGGAAGGCAAATAATTTTGACGCCCCACCTTGAAGGCTCAATTTGCGCACAATATCTTGGTGAGGAATACTTTGCGAGTAGCCGACAGGATTTTTGTCAATGTTAGAATTTTCATGTTACTAATTCAAAGCCAAATTTCTCTCAAACCCCTTATCACAGCTACTAGCAAACACCATTGGAAAGTAGGGCTGGGCGATTATGCGATCTCGATTAGGGATCGCGATCAAATTTAGTTCGATCACGGTGATCAGCTGTGCGCATATTTTCTCGATCACGTGCGTTATGTTGGAAAGGTGCGCGCCGACTGCTGCTAACAATCCAAGTTCCCTGCACCGCTTTGAGCAAGCCTAACTTTACCAGAGAGAACTTAGCCGTCGTTTCGGGTATTTATGAAGACACACGCATTTCTATCGTCTTTAGGAAATTCTGGGAGCATTCCATCGTTAGATGTTGGTAAACGGACAGCCACAAGTGAAAGTCTTGCGCGATCGTTAAAAAAATCATTAAATTGCAAGTGTAGAGTGTTGTTGACGGTAAAAGGAAGGGAGAAATAGTGGGGCACAGCGGTTGCAACGTTTATCTACGGTTCCCATTCACCCTTATGCGCGACATAAAAGTTTTTTCCGACATTTTGTCATCTTCAACTCCAGGAGTGTTGGACATTGGCCCACTATAGTATTTATGCAGACGCAAAGACCATCTTTGTCTAACATGAAATCAACTCGTCATTAAACTGAAAGCCTCCTGCAGAGCGAATGGAAACAATAAATGCATTTCACCCTGAATTAAAGTATTGATAGCCTACTGCTGGACACGGTTTAACAGGGTAAACTTCCCTTTCTTTATTGTAGACACATACAACAAGAACGAGTTGCTGTTTTAGCCACAACTCCCGCTTTTAGAACTTCCAACACAGCGGCAATGCTACTTTCTCTCTCCCAATTCTCTGACACTCACTCTCTCGCACCTGCGCGCGCGCACACACACACACACACACACACACACACGCAGGCACACCTAAACTCCACCCCTTAATTCCCCAAAAAAGGCACATAGCAACCTAGGAAACTTAACAGACAACAAAACATCATTATCACACAAACTTGCAGGTTATTACAGAATGCTCATACATTGTATGCATCACACCATATTTCACCTTGTCTGGTAGAAATTAATGTGTGTATCATGTTTCTGCTATACTCATTTGAAAGACAGTTTATGAAACTTTATGCAATTTGGGATACCATAATTGCAATAAAATTGCAGTAGCCTATCTGTAGGCCGTTTGCAATTGCATATGAGCCAGTCACTGTAATGACAAGATCAGTAGAAAAGCCTATATCAGTGTTTTTTTTTTTTTTTTTAAAATTAATTTAAAATTTTAATGTATTTATTTGTACTTTTTTTGGGGGGTTATATCATTCATGATCGTGATTAAAAATCGAGATCGTTCAATCTGAGAAAATAAATCGTGATAACTTTTTTTGCCATATCGCCCAGCCCTATTGGAAAGCTCAATTTACTGTCATATGCGCATATCTGACGAATAGGTGTGAATTTGGGGGGCATGGTGCAGCCGTAGGTCGATTGCAAAGATGTCTCGTGCCCCACTTGTCATGTGTCTGCGCCCCACAGTTTGAGAAACACTGCAGTAGGCCTATGTGCTGTTCATAACCACAATAGGAACTGACAGACTTACTGTAATAGGCCTATAACTTCAACACTTAACTGACTATAACACTTCAACAGAAGAAAGGACAAGAAATAACAAAGAAACTATTTAAATTATATGAGATAATCAGAAATGACTAACTTTTCATCTTAAATTTGATGAAATTGACCTGAAACAGAAAGAGATGTCAAATGGGCTAATAAACACATTTCACATTTCAGCATGCCAATGAGTAGAACATAGACTTGTTTGTGCATGCGTGAGTAGTTAGTGCAGAGACTCCCAGTGCACTGCATGTCCACAGAGTACAGCTGTCCTTCTGGGACCCCGTCAGCAACACACACCTGCACACCCTCACACACTTTCACAGAGAGACTCTTCCCCTTCTTTTACAGCACCCCCCACACACTCTTCAGAAGATTCTACCAGGGAAGATCAACAGGATTAGAACAGATAACAGCCAGGGATGAAAGTAAGCCTATACGCACCTACACTAAATACAGGTATGCGATTGACAGGTGGTACGTAGTAGTGGTAAGAGAAGAGGGTTTCTGCCAACCAAAACCCATATTAGAAATAAGTCGCATGTATTTATTAAGTAAAAACACAAATACCAACATTATGTCATTGGGAATTAGCAAGTAGCAGGTTTGGATGTCTGGGAATGCTACATCCATATAGGCCAACCATACACATAACACACTGAAAGTGTGTTTCTGAAAGTGTGTTGATAACATTGTAGTACCGGTAAGAAATTGAAATTACTTTCACCCCTGATTACAGCAGATAGATGCCCTGTCCCATTACTACCACTTCCCCTCAATTTTAGCCCTAACACTCGGTTTTGCGCGTTCACGTGTAAGTGTAGTGTGTCCCAATACTTTCAGGACCAAGGGCTAGTGGCTTTCAGCCCTTCAAATCGCCCCTTCAAACGGAGGGAGGTCGGGCGCAGACTTCGAACGAAGTGAAGTGGAAGTAAAGATAAAATTACCTTCTTCTTTGCAAACTCAATCAGCTAAACGAGAAGATTGCGTGTCGGTACCTGATCTGTGTCCGAATGCACGAGCTGCATGTGTCCCCGTTCTCTCAGCTCTGGATAAGAACTTCAAAAATATAGCTATTATTGCAATTAAGCATGTATATATATATTGTTTAATGTCGGAATATCTTAGTTTGATGTAAATTCAGTTGAATTCCGCATTGGTGTGTTAAAACATGACTAATTAAAAAGATCAATATTTTTCTGCGCAAATCTTTCACCAGAATTACAAGAGCATCTCATGTGGGTGATTTTCTGAATGATAATTTATGGACCCTGGTTTTGAGCCTATATCCCTTCAGTCTTAATGGTAGACGCGTAAAAAGAGGAGAGGACGTTTTTACATGAAGTGCTGCCCCGTTTCGTAGGGGAAAAACTGCACTTCTCACTACACAATTGAGGGGTGTCTGACTTTGGAGAGCACTCGAAAACAAGTTCTAGTGTTGGGGAATAGTAATGGGACTGGGCCTAAACCTACATCATCAGTATGTTTATAGTTAGCATGAAATCAAATTCTAAGGCATTGTTCATGTATGTAAAATGCTATTTGCTTTCTTAGTATCTTTGCCAGATCTACCCTACGTCATCAACATGTTTATAGCTGGCTCGGAATCAAATTCTAAAGCATTGTCAAGTATCTTTGTATTGCATTGTCATACTGGAACCAGTGTTCCTTGCATTCTGTTGGGTAACAACAGATAGTTCCTATCCATATCTCAACTATTATAGTGTTTTCACAATTTCTAAACTCTTATTGCATCAGTATGTCATACATTAAGTATGAATAATGTTCTGTGTATACCTGATGGAAAAGGTGAACTCCACCTACTGAGCTCCATGTTCTGTATATTTGTGTCAGAAGTCTTATGTCTTTTGTCCACATTTATGTGTAGCCTGGCGATGCCATCCTACATACCTCCGCTAAACATTTTATCTCTGCACGTAGTCTGGACCAAACCCCCCCAGCTGCATTTCCCTCGGTTACTGCACACAGTTTAGAGCGATGTCTTAAAATTTTGTAGTCCTACAGGATAGGGACGCGTTTGTTATTCTCTCCCCCACTTTCGAATTACATTCACAAAATTGCCACATGACATTAGCATCCATGATCTTGAGGATTTATTGCCACTACGATGTCAAAATAGATCAGAACTTGCGAGAGATCTGTTAATACTGAAAGCGAAAGTTGTAGGCGTGAGAGCCAGGCGAGGGAATACGTCATATCCAAACGGAAACCTATTTCAATTGCGTTGGGCCAGACTGTATGACATAGTCAACAGTCGCTTTCGCCCAGGCTAATTTATGTGACCCTTTATTAGCCTGACATAGCCAGCCCATAATACGAATGTTCATACGTATCCATGGTCTGGGAACGATCCTCTTGGGCGTGTTTATATCGGTAAGGTTGTAAGCTTTATTAAAATGTGCAATAAAAACATATTTTTCACAGTTCTCCAATATGTAGACCACTGATTCAGCCGATTTATACTGTACAGTAAAATCTGTCTGTATGCCTAATCATGACATAGGAAAGCACAAGAGTTCCAGAGTTCAATCCAGTTGATTCCAGCTCCACTATGCACAGTGAGTTAAGGGAGTGGCCTGGAGGTAGTTCAGACCAATAAGAAATCAATCACCTGAAGGAGGAAGTGAAGGTTCACTTGTGAATTATTTACTGCAGATATTCTGTCAGTTTGACTTTGACAGTTTTAAAGGTCTAAATTAGAACAGATTTTTGAAACATGGCTGATAGAGACACTTTATAACTCTATGATCTACTGATTTGGCATCATTTTCTAAAGCAAAAGAAGAGGGTTAAAAGAGTGAAAGTGGTTGGAATTCAAGTGTAAGTGGTTGTGAGCATGGCGTCAAAAAGCTCTCTTCCTGAAGAGGACTTTACCTGCCCTGTTTGCTGTGACATTTTCAAGGATCCTGTTGTTCTTTTGTGCAGCCACAGCATCTGCAAAGCCTGTTTGCAGCAGTTCTGGGAACAGAAGAAAGTTAAAGAGTGTCCTCTTTGCAGGAGGAAATCATCTCTGGACAATCCACCACTGAACTTGTCTCTGAGGAACCTGTGTGAGGCTTTCCTGAAGGAGAAGAATCAGACGGCTGCAGGAGGGTCTGAGGTGCTCTGCAGTCTGCATGGGGAGAGACTCAAGCTCTTCTGTCTGGAGGATGAACAGCCCATATGTGTGGTGTGTCAGACCTCCAGAAAACACTCAGGACATCGGTTCCTTCCAGTTGATGAAGCTGCACAAGATTATAAGGTAAGCTGCTCATGCCGCCATATCATGTAATATTTAAGGAAGGAAGGAACGGATAAAAATTGAAACTAAACAGTAGGACCTAGAAAATACAATTTTGTGTTTAAAAACTTAGTAAGTTGGTAATGGAATTGTTGTATAAAAGCAATATCACACTCGTGGTCCTGATGTTATTGGAAGAATATCATCACTGTGTGTGGTTGCCTACTTCACTCAGCCTGCGGCTTCGTGAATACGGCGAACAACACCCAGTGATGATATTCTTCCAATAACATCACTCCCACTCGTGTGATATTGCTTAAGTAGACAATGGCAGTAATGATTTCTTCACAATCTTACATCTTACTAATAGAAAAGCAGAATTACTTACAAAATCATGACATTTTACAATATGATAAACTTAATATTTATATTTGTCAGTTAGACTAGTTTATGTCGGCCCTTTGATTTGTGTTTCCCAAGGTCCAAGCCCAGCAGTCTGAGAAGCAGATCAAGGTGGAGTTTGAGAAGCTTCACCAGTTTCTAAAAGATGAAGAGGAGACCAGAATAAGAGCCCTGAAGGAGGAAGAGGAGCAGAAGAGTCTGATGATGAAGAAGAAGATTGAAGAGATGAGCAAGGAGATCTCCACTCTTTCAGACAAAATAAAAGCCATTGAGAAGCAGATGGGGGCTGAAGACACTGTTTTACTACAGGTGGGGTTTAATTTCAGTTCATTAAATATGGAAATATTAATATATGTGCATTATCATAAATTGCATTATATTTAAAATCAACTGAGGCTATATTAGTATCGAATTGTCTCGATTTATTTCGTGGAACAAAATGTATATTGTAAATTAGTGCTGTCAAGCGATTAAAATATTTAATCGCGATTAATCGCATTTTTGCCGTAGTTAACTCATAATTAATCGCGATTAATCGCAAATTTCTTTCTATTCTAAATGTCCCTCGATTTCTTTTTGTCCCATTTTTATTTATTTATTTTCATTTTAATGCTGTTATCAACATTCATTGGTGGGGGTGAATACCAATTTAAAATAAAAGAAAACCTAGTTACAGCATCAGAAATTATTAACATGTTCAAGTACTGCCAGAGAGATGTTGATGTCTTTTATGTTGCTAGTTCACAAGTTTATAAAAAAAAAAAAACTGGATGGTTGCCCTTTAAATTATACTATATTTTAAAGAGGCTCAATGAAAATATTTCATTATGGTCTACATGAGTAAACCTACATTGCATGAGCATACCTTTATGCATTTTGCCATATTGGCAATTGCCCTGCAAGAAGCTCTCATTTTAGTGACAAGGTCATACGTTCAGAATCAGGTAGGCTATATGCGTTTCGTTTGCACATATTCTCTCTCTCAGTTGCGCTCCAACTTGTTTCACCTCGCTCACTCGAGCTGCAATTTTGAAACTGATATTAGCCTATTTGCGGGGTATTCAGTTCAAGAGAAGGGATTTCTAAGTGACAGCATTAATCCTCTAGCTAGTTAACAACCTAAATATGCGAACATGCGAGTGAGCGTCAACGATTGTGTCGGTAAAATATTTGTTTTCACTGACATCAAATGACGCTCACAAACATTCTCTCTCAGTTGCGCTCCGACCTTCACCTCTCTCACTCGCGCTGCAATTTTGAAACTGATATTAGCCTATTTGCGGGGTATTCAGTTCAAGAGAAGGGATTTCTAAGTGACAACATCAATCCTCTAGCTAATTAACAACCTAAATATGTGAACATGCGAGTGAACGTCAATGATTGTGTCGGTAAAATATTTGTTTTCACTGACATCGGAGCAGCAGAGCAGAGTGCAGACACCCGTGCCGTGTGTGCAGTGCGTGTGTAGGATACTGTAATGAGTAGCCTAGGTTCTAGGCTAAGCAGTAGGCCTACTTCAAGCCTAATACAAACACAGGACATACTGAAACGTCGGGAGGTGTTGGAATGTCGGAGATATTTTTTTTTCACATTCCATTGATAATGGCGGGTCAAATGCGTTAATCGCGCGTTAAAAAAATTGACGGCGTTAAAATTGGTTTGCGTTAACGCCGTTATTAACGCGTTAAACTGACAGCACTATTGTAAATGATGAAATACTTATATATTTATTGTAATTGTTTATAATATTTATTGTAACAATACGTTTATTAGGAGTACACACATAATGTGAAAATGTGGAAATCCTGTTTTTCAGAATTTCAAGGTTACCATAGAGAGGTGAGAGAGGACACATTTCTGTCTTTACATCAATTAATCTTTAACTATTAACTATTAGCGCCAATACAGTCTGTTTTTCTGTAGTTCTCAGTGCACATTGCAGGATCCAAAAGTAGTTCCAGGAGCTCTGATTGATGTGGCAAAGCACCTGGGCAACCTGAAGTTCAGAGTCTGGGAGAAGATGAAAGATGTAGTCCAGTATAGTAAGTTCTGTCACCATCCTAACTCCATCCCTCTCTCCCAAGTGTTACACCAAAAACTTCACAAGATGCATTGAACCCATAAAAATGGCTGATAAATCTGCTAATGTTTGATAAACGTTTCCCCATCTCTCTGTCTTTTTCCCCAATTAGCCCCAGTAATTCTGGATCCCAACACTGCTGGCAAACTCATCACCACTTCTGAGGATCTCATCAGCATTAAATATTGTAAAACCCAGACAATCCCTGATAACCCAGAGAGACAAATATGGGCACACTGTGTTTTGGGTTCTGAGGGCTTCAGCTCAGGTTCCCACTGCTGGGATGTTGATGTCAGGGGCAATAATTTCTGGGATGTGGGTATGACTGATGCCAAAATGGCAACCGCTCAAAGTACATGGCGTGCGGCCTACAGGGGTTATGGAGTTCATATGGAGGGAGGACGTAACCATGAGGTGAACCGGATGCTCTACACACTCAGAGTGCGTCTGGATTTAGACAAAGGAAAGTTGTCATTCTTTGATGAACAAAATATACACTTACACACTTTCACACCCAAATTCACAGGGAAAGTATTCCCCTTCTTCAACACCTTTAGTCCACTGAGTATTTTACCACTGAAGCCTTTGGTGACCATTGAACAACACAAACTATGTTGAAACTCACTTTTCCAGTGAGATGAAAATCAACACACAAACAAAATTAAATGGCCTGATGGCCTCAATCAGTTTTGACAATAAAATGTTGTATTGTATAAATTGCAATATTACTGTATATAAATACTCTCTATTATGTACTCAGCACATTTTATATACACCACATGGTTGTTTGGAAGTAGTAATACATCTGGTCATAACCACTTTGGTTTATGTAAGGGTCTGGAACTTCAGCTTTTGTGAAATTATTGCTTACTAGAGATGTTTAAATGAAAAAAGATTGGATCAGCCCTTGACTGATGGCCAATTGTATTCTCACGCTGCCTTCGCAAAGTTCCCCATACGAAAAAGATTTATAAAAAAATTACATTTTTCCTATATGTTGTATAAGAATCTTATATGTAGTTTATAGGGTACTCAAACCTCATAAAAAAAATACATATAAATTGCATGAAGCTTATATAACTTCCCATATGGAAACATTTTATTTAAACTTTTCAATTTTTCTATGATGTTTTATGTGATTCACATAAAAGACTTGGGCAAACATTGGTGAAATTAAAGGAATATTTCACTTTTTATGAAAATTGGTCATTCATCCTCTTTTGGTCTGGCAACCCAAATTTTAGCTTTAGCTTATCATAGGCACTGGAATGCAATGTAGCCAAAGAGTTCCTATCTGGCTACTTTACATTCCAGCACCTATTCTAAGCTAAAACGCATGTACTAGGGACAAAATGCTTTCACACACTTATGTAACTCTAGGTAAGAGGGTGAATAACCAGTTTTCATGAAAAGGTGGAATATTCCTTTAAAATCTTGAATGATGACATACTTTCTAAAAACTACTGGGTGCCAGGTCACTATTGGACAGCAAACATGTTGGATTAGAATGACCCATCAAGATGGGTTGGCAATTTAACCCACTATCCGGGTTGCTTAATCAAGCCCAACTTAGGGTTATTTGGACAGGGGTGTTGGGTTCCAATAACCCAGAAAATAGGTGAGGCATTTTGACCCAATACTGGTTTATACTGACCTGTATTTGGTTTTATTTAACCTATCAATTATGTCATTGCATTATATATTTTTTGTTTGTTTGTTTTTTTAAGGATTAAATTACAGCCTAATGTAAAACTAAAGAGAGAAAGAAGTGAACAGAATGTTACTGATCATTATTTTTTATTAACATTAATTAAACAGTGAGTATTTACATCTGTCAGAGTAAACAGAGTAAAAAAAAAAAAAGCAGTAAACCAATAACAACACTAGCAAAGCGCTCAGAGAGAGCAGGCCTCTGCCAAGACAATGTGGTCACAGATGGTGTTCTGGATCACCAATCGCCACCTAAACCGAATCAGTTCTTACTCTTCCCAACATACACGTTGTCCGAAAACTTCATCCAAATCTGTGCAGTACTTTTCGAGTTATGTTGTACACACACAGACAGACACACACCGGTGAAAACATAACCTCCTTGGCGGCGGTAACAAGAATTTGAACAGTAGATATGTCTGATGAAACAGTCAAGTTGCTTGGTTGGCACATAAACAGTGTTGTGCACATTTGTAAATGAAGTGTCCAAGTGGTGTACTTTGTTGTATACTGCAATAACTGTACCTGAATGCATCCTTTCCAAAAACATAATGTCAAAAGATGTCCTATGACATATGACACTCCATATCCAGTGGCACTCCCAAATTGGCTCCATGCTCTCAGTGTGAGAGAGTGAGGAGATGGTGATTTTGGAGATGCTCTTGGAAAGAACTGTGGTCCACCAACGATTGTGCTGAGCAATCTGGATCAGACTGTAGCCATTTTGAACGATTTAGTCATACAAATGATTTAAGGGAGTGTCCTGAACGTACTTTAGACCGATAAGGAATCAGTAGCCACTCTAAGGAGGGAGTAAAGGTTCACTTTTTGCTACTCCAGATATTCCGTCAGTTTGACTTTGACAGTATTGAAGGTCTTATTTATATGGTATAGAGACACTTCATTATTCTTTATCATCTAACTGCTCAGCATTATTTTGTTAAAGGAGAAATTTGGTGTGATAAGGATCCAAAGTATACTGTAACATCATAAAACACTTGCAGGGATCAGAATTTTGATACGTTCTTGCAGGCTAGAGAAAGCCACTTGCAAGTTGTATCTTCCAGGGGCACCCAGCTAGGTGTTAGTATAGCCAAATCGCTGTTTTATACCATTGAAAGGCTCAAAATATTCCCACACTTTGTTTATAGTATATGGCAGTTCCAACATTTAAAACTAGGCACATCTCCGGTATGCACATCTCAAAATTCTGCTCCCCGACAAACGTTCCAACTTTTAATGATGTTGCAATATGCTTTAGGTCCTTATCACACCAAAATTCTGTCAGCAAAAGATGAGAAAATTTAAAGGAGTGATCGTGGTTGAAACTACAGGTGGGGAGAGTAGCATTTCAGATAATTAATATGGAGATACATGTGTATACTGTATATACTGTACATAGGCTAGTTAACTCCGCCAAGGAGGTTATGTTTTCGCTGGTGCGTGTGCATCTGTGTACACAACTCGAAAAGTACTGCACAGATTTCGATGTAATTTTCAGCCAACGTATTGGGACAAGCAAGAACTGATTCGATTTTAGTGGCGATCGGTGATCCAGAACACAATCTGGAATTTATATCATGTCTGTGACCACATTGCCTCGGCAGAGGTCTGCGCTCTCTGAGCACTTTCCTAGTTTTTATTATTTCATTAGTTTAATTTTATCGCAATTTATCCTGTGGTTTATTAAATTTATTGTAAGTGTGTTAACTAGGGTGACCAACCGTCCCGTGTAGCGCGTGTGAGCACAGCGTTTGAGGTCAAATTTGGCCGTCCCGCAAATTCAGAACGTATCACGCATAATTCATGCTTGCTGGGGAGTGTCGCTTGACATTAGGCTACACAACACAGTCGCCACTGCAGTGCTAACAGGATCCACACACGCGCACACACACCCCTTGCAAGACCCCGAAGCCGCCAGTTGCTCCAAAGCCAGCCAATAATTTTGCAAGCCGCCATCTGATAAATTTGAGCTGTGCAAGGTAGAAAATCATTTGCATCATGTACTGTACTTCTATCATTATATAGAAACACATGTCTACAATAGGCTCCATGCGAAAATAAACGATAGGCTATAAATCACCGGTGTTCCGACGTTACGCATCGAAAGCATTTCAGTGTGTCTCAAGTAAGGATCTTATTGTAGTAAAAAGCTGCGCTGTGGAAACAAGTTTCAAGCTTGAGCAAAGTTTGCCACATATATTTGATAGACTACTGCTACTAATAAGAAAGCTTTCTATATTTATTTTGATGATTACAATTATAGCCTAGGCCTACCTTACAGGAATATTCCCGAGCTAGAGACGTTTCATATAGCCACATCATTTCCATCGCGCACAGAACGTACAGAAATAAGATGGACATGTTCAATATAATTATGAGGCACAGGCAAACAGTCAAGAGGAACTTCCGCATGTTTTGTCCTATAACCAGCGTGCACACCTACTGTAAATATGGCAAGCCGATTTTTTTTTCAGACTATGGCAAGCCATTGATTTCAGATAGCCTACTAAATTTGCAGTTTGTTTAGCTCAATACAGTTATTACTAATAATGTAATGATAATAACTAACTTTCTTAGGTATAATTTTTTTATCATTTAGGAACCAGTACATTTTTAAAAGAAGTCCTAGGCTATAGGCTAGGCTTTCCATTTAGCTCTGATTAAAAAATAAATAATTATTATTTTAATAATAACCTTATACCCAATCCTAATTCATTCAATATATAGGCCTATAGCCTACTTGGGATATAGGCTAGACATCAGTAGTTTTATTTAGCAGATAGTGACTCTCCAGACTTGGTTAAAATGCAGGAAATTGCATCCAAGAAATACAACATTTTCTCACAGACCTCCCTGAAATGAGGTATTGATATACCATGTAAGGTATGATATGCTACAAATGGGTAAACCACTATCCAAGAGTCTGGCGGCGGGGCGGTGTCCCTCCTTGTCCCCCCAAAACATATCCCTTGTCCCCCCTTGGTGTTACAAGCAGGTGGTCACCCTCATCTATTGTAAGTGCACGGATAATAATAATAACATATTATTGAAAATGTTGTTTTTCAGAATTTCAAGGCTATCATAGAGAGGTAAGAAATATCACATTTCTGTCTTTACTTTCATTAATATATCTTTATTTTACTTACCAGTACTAATGCAGTCTGTTACCTGTAGTTCTCAGTGCACATTACAGAATCCAAAACCAGTTCCAGGAGCTCTGATTGATGTGGTAAATCACCTGGGCAACCTGAAGTTCAGAGTCTGGGAGAAGATGAAGGACATAGTTCACTATAGTAAGTTCTGTCACCCAACCGCCCTCAACACACACAGAAACACACACACACACACACACACACACACACACACACACACACACACACACTGTAACACTAGTAACAATATCAACATGCCTTGTTTATTTTTTGGTTGATTCGCTGTCCTTTTTCTGTTTAGCTCCAGTAATTTTGGATCCAAACACTTCCAGCAAAGGGCTCATCATCTCAGAGGATCTGACCAACATTAAAAATGGTCAAATCCAGACACTACCTCAGAACCCCAAGAGATCAAAACTGTGGGGCTGTGTTGTGGGCTTTGAGGGCTTCAGCTCAGGGTCCCACTGCTGGGATGTTGATGTCAGGGGTAATAATCTGTGGGATGTGGGAGTGACTGATGTAAGTCTGAGGGAGGCCTTCTTTTGGCAGAGGGTGTGGCGTGTGGCATATAGGGATTTTGGAATTCATTATAGTGGACCTGTGCATGAGGTGAAACAGAAACTCCACACACTCAGAGTGCATCTGGATTTAGACAAGGGGCAGCTGACATTCTCTGATGCTCTACAGAATACACACTTACACACTTTCACACACAAATTCAGTGGGGAAGTATTCCCCCTCTTTTACACCGGTGGTTCACTGAGTATTTTACCACTGAAGCCTTTGGTGACCATTGAACAACTCAAATTATGTTAACACCAACTCCTATTCCAATGATGTGAAAACCAATACACCAACACAATCCTATTGTCTCAATCTCAGGTCTTTTACAATAAAAAGCGTTAAGCATATTTTGTAAATTATGTAAATACTTTATTATGTGTGCGGATTTGTATGATATGGTTAAATGTGGTTAAATATGATGGATACCTGTTTGTAGCAACACACTTTCTAGCTAGTATAATATTTAACAGAGTATACCTCAGTAGGATTCTTATATTTTTAATTGTATAGCATACAGTATATCCCTCACTGTTCCATCATTTGCTGAAGGATTGATTGGATTGCTGCTTTGGTTTGATGTGACAATTTCTGTCAGTGAGATTCATGACTCCATGTCACTTGGTGGTGAATGTTTGTCTGCTGTGGGTTATTGGCTGGGCTGGTTGGGTTCATGTGACAGCAGGACTGTGTAGATCTCAAGTAGAACCCGTCAGCAACATACACCTGCACACCTTCACACACACTTTCACAGAGAGAGTCTTCCCCTTCTTCTACAGCACCCCCCCACACACTCTTCAGAAGATTCTACCAGCGAAGATCTCAATAGAACAACTGGATTAGAGACGATCAACCCTGTATCATCAGCACAGTTATATAATAATTGGCATGGAATGTATTAAATTCTGTCAATACAAAATACTTTAATTACACTATGTAACAAAATTTCAACTTTTCTCTGTTCCTGGGCTGAGAGTGTTATTTCCTGGTTGGTTGTGCCACAACTAATAGGAAAAGACTAATTTTGTCCTTTAAACTTTGCTTTTGTGGCCAGTGTGATGAGATCTCGAAATTTGCCATTTTCCACTGTATTTTAGCCGCAATTTGTCCGCAAAAGTGTACATTCCGTCACATTTTGCAACTTGGGCTTAGCTCCTGGTTCATGAACAAGTTATTGGCCTGTCTACAAGAGTGGAAGATGGCAGCAAGAAGTTGTAAACATTCAGTGGATGCATTCTGCTATATACTATACACTGTATATGGCCAATTTATTAAGACAAGAGCAACAAAGTTTTCCATCACTGCCTCCATTAGAATGTGTGAGGCCTACAAGGCCTACTTTGGCATGCCTGTTGGTGACCAAGACAAGCCATGAGCACCCCATTATAACTGTGAACAGGCAAGAAGTCTTTAGAGGGTGAGTTGAACAGTTTATTTGCCCGATTTCCTAAGCTACTCTAGGCAAAGGAAAGAAGGGCTTGGAATAGCTTTGTGACAGTGGTTGAAGGATGCTTAGGGAACCACAAGTCAGAAAATTATGAGAAAATTGAGAGACATGATCAAGAACTTTGGAAGAATTGGATGTCTGATGTCCTTGAAAGTTCACATCCTCGATGCTCATCTAAACAAGTTCAAGGAAAACATGGGAGCTTATTCAGAAGAACAAGGAGAGATATTATGGACTTTGAAAGGCGTTACCAAGGAGTGCACAATGAGAACATGGTGGGAGACTATATACGGGGTCTCATACGTGAAAGTGATTTGCACTATGGTCATAAATCTCGTAAAACCATCTATTTTTTATATAGGCCTATATACAAAGGCCCTCTGTAGTTATTGATATACATGCACTGTTCAATTGATATGCATGCACACTTTATTGAAAATAACTATATACATTGATGTACACCCTAGCTATTGATGCACTACTTGGAAAATTTAATGTAAAATTTCAATCCTATGTTCAAGAAGTTGGTTTATTCCTATCTGGTGAATATGTGTATACCCGAACCAGCGGATATGGCAATTTTCATCTAAAAATCTATGTTTTCTTGATTATTTATGTATATATATTGATACAATGCATTGTTCAAACAGTTTTTGAAAAAAAACTTGTAAATTGAAATGCCAATTTCAGTCATTGGTTGGTTTACTCTTCTATTTTCTATTTAGAACACCAAAACCTGCGAAAATGGCAATTTTGATCAAAAAAAATAATTTTTCATGATTAAAACCACAAAAGCAAAGTTTAAACATTATAATGGCCATGATCCTTCTAAATGCAGACCTAGGAGTCAGGAAATTACACTTTCCACCCAGGAACAAAATATGTGTTACATAGTGTTATCTCTGACTTTTCTTTGGTGTTCTGTCTTTAATAGCCTAACAGACTGTAACAATGAGGATTGTTGGGTTATGTTCCCAGAGGGAAGCATTAGTGTGAGACACCACCTAGAAAGTGCTAGGATGGCACACGTGTACTCTTGCTCTTATGTTTAATAAAGTTCCAAGTAAGCAATACATTGCTTTAACCGTCCATCCTGTATAGTTAGGAAACAGAACAGAATGAAACACAGACATTTAATTTCAATTCCTGCCAGTGAATGTTCCGTCCACAAAAATATCCCATAGAACCCTGGAACCAGTGCGTCTGGCATTCTACAGGGTAACAACTGATATTTCTTTCTATTTGTGGACCATTATAGAGTTTTTCACAAGTTTTGAACTCTTGTTGCATCATTTTTTCCTACTTTAGTGTTAATGCATATTTAGTTTTGTTTATGGAGAAGGTGAACTCCACCTGAGATCCATGTACTGTATATTTGAGTCAAAAGGATAAAATCTTGTGATCTTCTCTACAGATTCCTGTGACCCTTCATGCCAACTCAGTCATTCAGACATTTTATTACATTTCAGTTGAACCAGAGTTTTTCAGCAGCTTGGTCTTGCTACACATTACCTTTTAAAAAAAAGTCCAGTTGGAAGCTTTGTTAAAATGTGCAATAAAAGTTGTTGTTTTTTTCGGTCCTCCAATGTGTACACAGTGCACTGTTTTATGAAAGAGCAGATATAAACAAAACTAATATTCTGTACATCGACATAGCCTGGCCTTGCCTTCCTACGTACATCCGCTCAATAATTATCTCCCTGTATGAAGCTAAAGTGTAGACCAGGGGGATGGTCATGGCTAACATAGACTTTGAGTCCAATCCATCTTATTCCAGTTCCTCTATTCACAGTGAGTTAAGGGAGTGTCCTGAACGTACTTTAGACCGATAAAGAATGAGTAGCCACTCTAAGGAGGAAGTAAAGGTTCACTTTTTGCTACTCCAGATATTCTGTCAGTTTGACTTTGACAGTATTTAAGGTCTTATTTAGAAACACTTCTTATATGGTATAGAGATACTTCATTATTTTTTATGATCTAACTGCTCAGCATTATTTTGTTAAGCAAAAGACGAGAAAATTTAAAGGAGTGATCGTGGTTGAAATTCAAGTGTAAGTAGTGAGCATGGCATCGAAAACCAGTCTACCTGAAGAGGACCTCACCTGTCCTGTTTGCTGTGATATTTTCAAGGATCCTATTGTTCTTTTGTGCAGCCACAGCATCTGTAAAGCCTGTTTGCAGAAGTTCTGGGAGCAGAAGAGAGCAAAAGAGTGTCCAGTTTGTAGGAGGAAATCATCTAGGAACGATCCACCTTTGAGCTTGTCTCTGAGGAACCTGTGTGAGGCTTTCCTAAAGGAGAAGAATCAGACAGCTGCAGGAGGTGCTCTGCAGTCTGCATGGGGAGAGACTCAAGCTCTTCTGTCTGGAGGATAAACAGCCCATATGTGTGGTGTGTCAGACTTCCAGAAAACACTCTGGACATCGGTTTCTTCCAGTCGATGAAGCTGCACAAGATTATAAGGTGAGTTGTTCATGCTGCCATATCATGTATTATCTGATTCCAAGCCATCACTGAATGAGTGACTTTGTATATTACAATATTATACATTGTATAAGTGATCTAAAAAGTGCAAAACTGGATTTGTCACAGGAACAACTGAAAGCTGCACTGGAGCCCTTGGAAAAGAAACTGAAAGTCTTTGAAAAAGTTAAACAGAATTGTGATCAAACAGCCAGACATATTAAGGTGAGAATTAAAATCTATTTTAAATCTATTTAAATTAGTAAAGAAAGTAAATTATTAATTATCTAGCTTGTCGTTTGCACAAGATCAAGAGATCTTTGAATTCATTATTTCATAAAACTCGTATAGCTTGTTATTTAAATATGAGAATGGCAGATTTTGTGCACACTGCCTGCAGTGCCAAGTATTTCATTATTTAAGAAATGGCTGTAATGATTTCACCATAATCTTACATCTTACTAATAGAAAAGCAGAGTTACTTACAAAATCTTTCACATTTTACAATATGATAAACTTAATATTTATATTTGTCTGTTAGACTTGTTTATGTCGGTCCTTTGATTTGTGTTTCTCACGGTCCAAGGCCAGCAGACAGAGAAGCAGATCAAGGCGGAGTTTGAGAAGCTTCACCAGTTTCTAAAAGATGAAGAGGAGACCAGAATAAGAGCTCTGAAGGAGGAAGAGGAGCAGAAGAGTCGGATGATGATGAAGAAGAAGATTGAAGAGATGAGCAAGATCTTCACTCTCTCAGCCAAAATAAAAGCCATTGAGAAGCAGATGGAAGCTGAGGACACTGTTTTATTACAGGTGGGGACACAAGCAGCATTTCAGATAATTAATATGGAGATAGATATTTATATCTACTGTATTTACTGTAAATAGTGTATATTAGTTTCATTTTGTCACAATTTATCCTGTGATTAAATTGATTGTAAGTGTGTTAACGTCTATTAGAAGTGCACAGATAATAACAACAGATGCTGAAAAAGCTGTTTTTCAGAATTTCAAGGTTAATACAGAGAGGTGAGAAATATCAAATTTCAGTTTTTATTTTGATTAATACATCTTTATTTTACTACCAGTACTAATGCAGTCTGTTATCTGTAGTTGTCACAGCACATTACAGAATCCAAAACCAGTTCCAGGAGCTCTGATTGATGTGGTAAAGCACCTGGGCAACCTGAAGTTCAGAGTCTGGGAGAAGATGAAGGACAGACACGTAGTACAGTATAGTAAGTTCTGTCACCCAACCACCCTCAGCACACACACACACACACACACACACACACACACGGACGCATGCTCAGGTACATTGTGACACCAGCAACAACTATATACTCGACTACATTCCAAGTTTTTTGGTTGATTATCTGTACTTTTTCTGTTTAGCCCCAGTAATTCTGGATCCAAACACTGCTGGCAGGGGGCTCACCATCTCAGAGGCTCTGACCAGCCTTAGGACTATTGATGCTCCGACTCAGACACTCCCTGATAACCCAGAGAGATCAAACCTGTTGTACTGTGCTTTGGGCTCTGAGGGCTTCAGCTCAGGGTCCCACTGCTGGGATGTTGATGTCATGGGTAGTGGAATCTGGGCTGTGGGAGTGACTGATGTCAGCCTGAGGAATGGGGAGGCCTTGTCATGGAATAGAATGTGGCGCGTGTCTAATAGGAATTCAAGTGGACCTGTGCATGAGGTGAAACAGAAACTCCACACACTCAGAGTGCATCTGGATTTAGACAAGGGACAGCTGTCATTCTCTGATGAACACAATACACACTTACACACTTTCACACACAAATTCACTGGGGAAGTATTTCCCCTTCTTCAGCACCATTCATGCATCCATGAGTATTTTACCACTGAAGCCTTTGGGGACCATTGAACAACACAAACTACGTTGGCACAAACTCCTATTCCATTGATGTGAAAACCAATACACCAGCACAATCCTATTATCTCAATCACAGGTACAATAAAAAGTGTTAAGCATATTTGGTAAATTACGTAAATACTTTATTATGCGTGCAAATTATATGGTATATGTGGTAATATGGATAAGAGAAGAGCACTACTCAGAGAGCACTACTCAGGTGCTCATCTTGAGAGTTTGGGATTTTAGACATATGTTATAACATTGTATTCCGTATTATTTCATTAGCTTAATTAAATTGGTTACGTCTCTGTATATTGCAGGTCAGACAGGTAAATTGATCAGAGCCATTTGCTTAACAGGTAAACATCCCCTGTCCCCCTTCCCTAACGTCTCTCAGGTGCTAATTGGTCTCCGGAGCCATCTTGCTCATGGTGACCATTTGGTCTGTTTGTATGTGTATTCCACAAGAGCCTAAAAGTCAGGCCTAACTGTAAGAAAAGTTAGTTGCATGGTCGCTCACTCGCAGAGCTCACTGTTAACTCCCTTGTTTGGCCAACATTGTAAAGAATAAACCTGCATTTTGGTGAGTCCTGAGCTGACGGAGTTTTGTGTATCTGATTGTAAGACCTAAAAATTACCATCAATCTCCACAGCCTGGAGCTCAGCTGTCCTTCTGGGACCCCGTCAGCAACACACACCTGCACACCCTCACACACACTTTCACAGAGAGGGTCTTCCCTTCTTTTACTTACAGCACCCCCTCAAATACTCCTCAGAAGATTCTGCCAGGGAAGATCTCAATAGATCAGGATTACTTGTAGAACAGATCAGCAGATCAGCCAACCCTACATCATCAGCATGTTTATAGTTGACATGGAATCGAAATCTAAGATGTATGCAAAATGCTTGTCGCTTTCTTAGTATCTTATCCAGATCAACCTTACATCATTAGTATGTTTATAGTTGGCATGGAATCAAAATACTAAGGCATTGTTCATGAATGCAAAATGCTTGTTTTCTTAGTATCTTGGCGTGCTCTTTGGTGTTCACGTACAGCCGTACACGTCAAAAACGAGAATCCATCAGTGCATCCTTGAAAAATCTATGAACAAAGGCCTCTGTCCTCGCTAGAATTTAGAAGGATGTCTGACTTTGGAACAGTACTTGGCGACTAGCAATGACGTGGAATGCTCAAAATAGCAGCCTTCCAAGCATGCTTCCTCAACTTTGAGAAACGCTCAGAGAGTCTTGCCCTTCTTCTACAGCACTTCCCCTTCTTTGTGTCAGAAAGATGCATTCTTATTAACAACTTCTCTCCACATTACTGTGAGCTTCATGCCAACTCAGTCTTTTAGACATTTCATCTTTTCTTAAATTTGGACTAACTGTTTGGAGTTTTTCAGCAGCATGGTCTTATTACGTTTTGTAAAATGGGGCCCGTTGGAACTGTGTGCCAAAATGTGCACAGTGCTATAGTTTAGCATAAAATAGATACATATGTGCAGTGACAATCTAAATACATTATAATATATAGGCTACATACATACTCCTCTGTCTCTCTGTTAGCCTATTGCTATTTCAGCTGACATTTACTGTAATATCATACTGTACGTCTGTAGAGACTTCTCTGCCTATAGCCAAGGCATTGAACACTAGTTCAATCCAGTTGAATCAAGTTTCACTATGTAGTTGTGACAGCGTCATATGGATTTTAGTGTTTTAGTAATCATTGCAGAGAGGACATGTATAACACTACTGCATTTAATGTTTATGTATAATAAAAGGTGTTCAAGTAGATTTACTTGTGCAATGGTAGGCTATATATTAGGCCTATTCACTGTATGTTTTATGGTATGGACATGTGGGGATATCTCTTTAAGTGCTCGGCCACCCGCGATGCCAATCACCGCGCATTGAGTTTCAGTTTCGAGGGGGAACAAACACGGGGAACTAAATCGAATTCTTCACCGGCGGAGAGTAGCAGCAAGTGTGGTTGTGATTTGAATAGATGGCGCCAGTCTCTGTTAGCTGCAGCCACAATGTCTTAATTTAGCGTTCCTTGATTTCGGCGGTTAAACCTTTGAATCCATAAGTCTGCTTTAACAGGGGAAGAGCGCAGAAGTGATATTAACCACACAGCCTGCATCTGAATCGAACGCGCGTTTCCAAACAAGAGGGCGTGCCTGGAGAGAACATTACCGCATTTTGGATTATACTCAACAGACCGGTGAGACTGATTCTTTTTTTGTGTTGGATTATATTTTTCGTTGGACCTGCCAGGAGGAATATGCGCGCGCTGCCTAGTTGTTTCCTTGTTTGGAGACTGTTGCGCTAACCTGAGATGGACAATTGAAATGCCTTTAGTCTTTAGACTGTTACTTTAATATTGTTGACTGTGACTAAAAGGGAAAAAAGGGTTGGCCCGGGTTATTTGTGGCGCATTTAAAATATAGACTCCGCGCTGAGCGCGTCATAACGGTTTGCTGCGTCTTTTCTGAGGTGTTCAGCGCTGCCTGAACATCTGTTTGTTTCTTCTCTGTGTTGTGCGTTCTACTCAGTGTTGATCAATATTGTTGCAACCTTGTTGATTTTCATTTCATTCAAGAGAACCTCCTTGCGCTAGCCTGATTGTCATCGACTTTCAAAAGGTCTGCGAGACTTCGGTCTGACCAAGAGCCTGTACAACAAACTTTTTCCTAAGAGCATGGTTGGCCCACCTCCCTCAAATTCCTCGGTTTGCTACTGGTCTATGTCAGAAAATGCTGTGCCAAAGCAAAACCAATCGCACTCTTTCCTCTGACTGATGTGATGCAAGGGGAACTGCTTGCTAACCAGACTGAGAGCCGTTGGAGCTGCTCAAAGTTGATTGGTTCCCGACCAAGGGGGTGGAGTTCCATATTTTTGTGGAACTCAGAAACGCTGTTTAGATCAGTAGCTGGCCAGACCAACGACAGCAACACCAAAGGTGTTACGTCACTGGGAGGGCGTGCCAGGCTACCCTTGCATGTTCAGTAGCACAGTCATTATAAAGAAAGTTAAAGGGCTGATTGTTACACAGTGAGTTAAGGGAGTAGTCAAATTTGGGCTAAACTGGAGTTTTTCAGAAGTGTGGTTTATCATACAGTAGATATAAACAAACCTAAAATGTGCAATGACTATCACAATACATGATAGTTTTATACATAGGCTACATACATAGCCTATACATCTGTCTGTCTATAACCACTGATTCAGCTGACACTGTACATTAATATCATATTGTACGTGTGTAGAGACTTCTCTCCCTATACATGGCATTGGTGAACAGTAGAGTTCAATCCAGTTGAATCCAATCCAGTTCCACTATGCACAGTGAGTTAATGGAGTGGTCTGTAGGTAGTTTACTTTAGACCAATAAGAAATGAGAAACAAGTGAAGATTCACTTGTGAATTTTTTCATACTGCAGATATTCTGTTTGACTTTGATAGTTCTAAAGGTCTAAATTGGACCAGATTTTAGGTACAAGACTGATGTGTTATAGACACTTCATTATCATCTAATCTCTATACTGATTTGGCAACATTTCGTTAAGCAAAAGACAAGAAATTTAAAGGAGTGATCGTGAAAGATTTTGGAATTCAAATGTGAGCATGGCATCAAAAAGCTCTCTGCCTGAAGAGGACCTCACCTGTCCTGTTTGCTGTGAAATTTTCAAGGATCCTGTTGTTCTTTTGTGCAGCCACAGCATCTGTAAAGTCTGCCTGCAGATTTTTTGGAGACATAACAGGTTTAATGAGTGTCCAATTTGTAGAAAAAGATCATCCATTCAGAATCCACCACTGAACTTGTCTCTGAGGAACCTGTGTGAGGCTTTCCTGAAGGAGAAGAATCAGACGGCTGCAGGAGGGTCTGAGGTGCTCTGCAGTCTGCATGGGGAGAGACTCAAGCTCTTCTGTCTGGAGGATGAACAGCCCATATGTGTGGTGTGCCAGGTCTCCAGAAAACACTCAGGACATCAGTTCCTTCCAGTTGATGAAGCTGCACAAGATTATAAGGTGAGTTGTTCTGCCATATCCGATTTTATTCTCTGATTCTGTGCTATGAGTAACATTGTATATAACAGATACTATAAATTGTACATGACAATCTCAAAGGTGCAAAAATGTGATTTTGTCACAGGAACGACTGAAGGCTGCACTGAGGCCCTTGGAAGAGAAACTGAAAGTTTTTGAAAAAGTTAAACAGACTTGTGATCAAACGGTTAATCATTTTAAGGTGAGAATTTCCATATAGGCCTAAACAATTCCTAAAAGCGTAAACTCAAGAAAATGAAGCATTTGCTTTTATCTTGGACAGGACTCATTTGTGAAAGATATTTTAATCTCAAAGTATTTTCTATGGCAAAATAAAAGCAACGTTTTTACTGTTAATTTACCAGATTAGTTGTCACTTTGATGGTTAAATGGATCATTACAGGCCGCTTCTACCATGGATTTTGCAGTCACTAAACTTGCAGGATCTGGGGTTTTGCCGGGTTGGTGAAATTGAAACTGAAAGTAACTTCAATTGCATTAATTATCAGCTTGTCAGACAACATAACGCACAAAAATGATCATTCCTGGTTTGCAAATAAATTCACAGTGATTGGTGTGAATGTACTAGCCTGACATAGCCCGCCCATAATACAAATGTTCATCCGTATCCATGGTCTGGGGACGGTCTGCTGGGGCGTGTTTTCATCGGTAGAGCGACCACCGGCCAATAAGTGAAGCTGATTAGACGAGCTGTCCAATCGTTTCAACCCAGAACTGAATGCCCTCCCCCGGCCCTATAATCGCGTCAGGTTAAAGAACTTCCAGACCATGAATACGGATGAACAGCAGTATTATGGTCGGGCTATGTCAGGCTAAGAATGTACAATGAAATTGCTATTTTTTCAAAATCCTGCGAATGTAGGTGGAGCTCTGGAGATAGGAAGCCGCTGTCCTGCCTGGTGTCTCTAATTTGAAGGTCACTCATGACCAAGAGATCTTTGACTTCATAGCTGACACACTATTTCAAACTCCTCAGGCTCATTGTGTAAATACTGCATTACAAAGACAATGTCAGCAATAGTGTCATGATACTGGAACTGCCTTTAGTGCCCACAGGACTCTATAGGAGACTCATACAGTTCTGTGGTAGTGTCAAGCATTTAGTTATTTAAGTTATAATTTAACAAAGAGAACGGCAGTATTTCACCACAATCTTACAGGAGCTGACTACCATTGTACATTGTTAGACTTGATTACCGGTATGTTGGCTTTTTGATTTGTTTCTTAAGGTCCAAGCCCAGCAGACAGAGAAGCAGATCAAGGTGGAGTTTGAGAAGCTTCACTGGTTTCTAAAAGATGAAGAGGAGACCAGAATAAGAGCCCTGAAGGAGGAAGAGGAGCAGAAGAGTCTGATGATGAAGAAGAAGATTGAAGAGATGAGCAAGGAGATCTCCACTCTTTCAGACAAAATAAAATCCATCGAGACACAGATGGGGGCTGAAGACATTGTTTTACTACAGGTGTTTTTGTAGTTTTAGCAAATAAATATGGAAATATGTAGATTATTTACATTACTGTACATTACATTATATTTAACTTCTTATGAGGTTGTCATAATTTATTTTGTGGTCCAATTAGTGTAAATGCAATAATACATACAAGTACTGTACACACATAATGTGAAATTTACACACTATTAAGTGGAAATACTGTTTGTTTGTTTTTTTTCAGAATTTTGAGGTAACCATAGAAAGGTGAGTCACATTTCTGTCTTTATTGTTCTCTAACATGTCCTTATTTTACCTATCGTTGCTAATACAGTGTGGTTTTATAGTTCTCAGTGCACATTGCAGGATCCCGAAATGGTTCCAGGAGCTCTGATTGATGTGGTAAAGCACCTAGGCAACCTGAAGTTCAGAATCTGGGAGAAGATGAAGGACATAGTCCACAATAGTAAGTGTGACCCAACCACCCTCAACACACACACACACACACGCACACACACGCTCTGGTACATTGTGACACCAGTAAACAATACCCAACTACCGTTATAAATGCTAGTTTTTTTCTTTTGGTTAATTCTCTGTTCTTTTTCTGTATAGCTCCAGTAATTCTGGATCCAAACACTGCCAGTAAAGGGTTCTTCATCTCAGAGGATCTGACCAGCCTTAGATATTCCCCAACTCAGGCACTCCCTGATAACCCAGAGAGATCAAATATATGCTGTGCTTTGGGCTCTGAAGGCTTCAGCTCAGGATCCAACTGCTGGGATGTTAATGTCAGAGGTCGTGATAACTGGGATGTGGGTGTGACTGATGTCAACCTGAGGAAGGGAGAAGCTTTGTCATGGTTGAGATCATGGCGTTTAGCCCATAGAGGACTTGGGGGGAAATATTTTGAAGGACCCATGTTTGAGGTGAAAGAGAAACTCCACATCCTCAGAGTACATCTAGATTTCGACAAGGGACAGCTGTCATTCTATGATGCTGTACAGAATAGACACTTGTGCACTTTCAAACTAAAATTCACCAGAGAAGTGTTTCCTATCTTCTACACCATTGGTCCTCTGAGTATTTTACCAGTGAAGCCTTTGGTGACTATTGAACAACATAAATTATGTTGACAAATTCAGTTTTGCAATGTACACATGTAATGTCTCTCTATCAGTTACAATAAAATACTCTCTATTTTGTAAAGTAAGTTATTAGTAAATTAAAGTACCGGTAAGTCTTTAGTATTTTGTGTACAGGATGGTTGAGAGCATGCAGTAATACAATTAGCAACATATTTGCTGGTTATCGTAAAATTGAGTATATCTCAGTTGGATTCTTTATTGTTAACTGATGTTTATAATTGTATCAGATATTCCTCATCATAAATGATCAATCATCTAAGTTTTTATTTTAAGCTGCCAATTGACAAGTGACTTAATTCTGGTCCCTATGCACAAGGAGTTACCATGGGCCCCTCCTCATCCTGAGGGCCCTCCCCACTTTGGCCCTGGTAACTCAGTTCCTCTTTCCCCCAATACGACCCTGCATGCCAGGATTGACAGGAGACTACAGGTTTGGTAATAAATTGCCCCGAAGATGGGTAGGAGTAGCCTGACACGCCAGACTATATCATAAGAATGTATAGTCTGAAGACCACTGATAGACTGTACCTCAATGGAGGGCGGGTGATTGGTGTCTTTCAAACTGCCTCCCGTAATAGGCTAGCGTTCCGCCAGTGGTACCAGCTGGTATATCAAACTTTTCCCGTAGCCCGTCGGTAACACGGCAAATACATCTTTTTCAGAACGAAAACTTCAGTGCAATTCGTCCAAAACTAAAGCCAAAGACGATTCTGCTCTGGTTTGAGCAGGCTGTCGTCATCGTACAAAGCCCGCCTTACGATTTCCTGTACACATACCGCGCTGTGATTGGTTATCCGCCGCCAGAGGAAGGATACAACGGGTTTCTATCATGGCCTCTAGACGTATCCTCTGTGCAAATTCAAATTGCTACCGCTAGGTACGTCTAGAGTTCTAGGCTAGGTAGGAGTGAAACCAGGAGAGTGCAGTGACGCTGGCCCAACCACTTTGAGAGACAATTAATAATGAGGAAGGGATACAAGTCTGTGAGATGCCCTTGAAAGGTCCGGTTAGGAGGATGAGGACACGTCCAATAGCAGTCATGATATGAGGAGGTACTTTGTAATTTGGCCTGGGCTTTTGCATATTATGTCATTTTCATTCATGTTTTCCACAGACATCCATGCTTTATCTGTTTTAAAAATGGGTGTTTACCTAAAGTTTGATACAAGACCTTGCAGAAGACTTTAGGTTTAGGACTCCACAACCATCAGGCTTTGTAGACAATGCCACATTTTATCCCACATAACTTTTGTAAACTAGCTGGCCAACCATCAGAGCTGTAATAAATCTAACTTCATGAAGTAAATACCTGCA
>JAODXP020000052.1:262500-310865 GCA_027497455.2 Sardinella longiceps | reverse complement strand
CTAGGGGGGTCACCGTGCACCCCCCCAGGACTAAACTTCATGGGTATCTTTTTGTAGCCCTGGACCTGAAGTTTAAGAAAAATCATGTTAACACGAAATAAACTCATTCTCACTATGCTTGGCACACCACTTTTTAACCGCTACCGAATGGCGAAAAAATACCGATTTTTAGGCCTCGGGAAAAGGAAAATGCTGGTTCCTTGGGCATAGATTGGTCAATATTAACAAATTATACATCATTGTAAAGCTCTTGGATAGTACTATCATAATATAGGGGTTAAATCTTTATTAGTTAAGATTTAACCCATATATTGACCCTATAATTGAAGCTGCATAGCCAATATTCATAAAATATCATATGGTCAATGAGCGAGGGGGATCCAAATGCACCCCCTTTCTACCTAACTAAATTAGTATTTTCTTGTTGCCCTCATCCCAAAGATTAAGAAAAATCATGTTAACAAGAAATAAACTCATTCCCACTGTGCATGACGCAAAACTTTTTAATATACAAAAATACCGATTTTTAGGCCCAAGCGAAAATGAGATTGCCCATTGCAGCTGCATAGAGTGCTCCATATGAACTTATTATGTTAACTACACTCATCATTGTGTAGATTTTGAATTGTCCTACCATGAAATAATAGTTAAATACTAATTAAGTAAGAAATAACCCATATAATGACCTTGTAATTGCAGCCGTATTGCCTATTGCAGCCGTATTGCCTATATAATAATATAATCAATGAGTGCGGAGGGATCCACATGCACACCCTCTATAACTAACTAAACTAGTATTTTCTTGTTGTCCTGATCACAAAGATTAAGAAAAATCATGTTAACAAGAAATAAACTCATTCCCACTATGCATGACACAAAACTTTTTAACTTACCAAAATACCGATTTTTAGGCCCAAAGGAAAATGGGATTGCCCATTGAAATCTTCATAGAGTAATCAATAATATTACTTATTATGTTAACTTAGCTCATCATTGTGAAACCTTTGAATAGTCTTATCATAAAGCAAGTGGTAAAGTCTTCAAATCTTCACAAAAATTACCCATAATGCCTCAAAATTGAGAAATCCAATATGGCCGCCACCTTCAGGTCAAAATCTAATTAGTCACTTATCTTTTTCATTGTACAAGGTGAAAACCTGAATGTAATGTCCTTTTACAGGTTTTCACATATGGGGAAGTCAATGACATGCTCAGATTTAAGATCAAGACTAAAGAAAATACTTGAAGTTAATGTACATGGTTAAAATTGTTGTCTCGGGTAATGAACAATTCATTAACAAAAGAGGATGAAGAAACAGATTGATTGCATTCTGAAGAATTAAATTAAAATATGTTTAGCAAGAATGTGGATTGTAATACTTTAACAATTTATTTACTTATTTGCCTATATTTTAACTATTTATTTTGTAATTGAAGGAAATGCCTGAAACTCATAGGCCTTAAGCCTATGTTTAAAACTTAGTATAATTGATTTGATGTCCCGTGTGCTATGATGAAATGTCCACCCCATGTATCCATCCTACCCTCACCCTTGTACATTCAAACACTAACCCAGAGAACCCACCTCCAAATACCCCCTAAGAAGAAGCTAAATTTGTAATATACAGACATACAACATACATACAGTATATCTATTACATCTATGTGTACAGCATATCTATATTATCCATATTATAGACATCTATATCTACATATTGATGAACATTTTAGCTAGATAACCTTTCCAAAACAGTAGTTGGCAAGGAGTTTATTACCATACCATTAGCTTGACCCTTCTTTAAATAAAAGTTGCTGAAAGTTCACAAATCATGTGTATGCCACTCTAGGATTTCTATAATGCGCATTTCCATCCCAATTCATCACCAAACACCTTTTTATCGGAGTCAAGAGGTCCACATCATTATTCTTTGAGGCTACCGAGTGGTGCAACAGAGACCTAATGAGAACTTGCACAATGCAAACAGGTCCAGTATATGAAGATGAAAATTTCAGTTAACGTTGGCTGCCACTTCGCTATTTGGCCTGTGTTGCACAAAATCCGGTCATTTTCATATCTATCGACAGTACTTAGCAATGTGAGACAACAGGGTTACAGGTTAATTCACTCCAGATAAAGCAATGATATTTTTTCGTAGATTGCATACTGGGTACCATGTGCAGATGTCTAAGACCACCTTTCAATTACCCATCCCACTATCCAAGTCACTCAAATGCTGAGTCTGAGAATTATTGATGGAGCACTAACATGCATTCTATTGTTTGCAAGGGCACAATCACTGGTTACAGTGCCAGTGATTATGTTCTCTTTAGACATGAATATGCTGCTGAAGTTAGCAGAGGTGCAGTGCCAGGTTGCAGGTGGCGCCTATAAGACCTTGAGCAGCTCATTATCTGGACATGATATATGGCATCAGGCTGAGGAGGGTTTGGAGGTTTGTTGTGGCCACTCTACAGCAAGGGCCAAGGGAAACAAAGCCAGCAGCTAGTGTACAGTCAGATGAGGTCCATGCTGGAGTGGAGGAAGGTCACTCCTGCAGGCCACTAAATATGCGGCAGTGGGGAGATTGGACACGATGGGACCAGACATTAGATTTAAATATCACTTGGACAGAGCTTTGGAAGAGTGAATCACACCAGAATAGATCCCTAATCTGAGCTGTTGCCCAAAAGCATTGGGAGAGGGGTGCTATCGCCTAGTGTCAGAACTAGGTGTTGACAGCTATAGCTGAGGTAATCACCACAGGGATGGCTCACAGCAGGCAGCAACATCCAACAAGGCAATCCATAGCCTTTATTAAAGCAGGGTAAAGCCAGTGCCATCATCCAACAGGGTGACCCTAAACCAGGAAACAGCACTAGATTGGAATCTGGGAGGCAGGTAAAATTTCATAGTGAATGCACTCAGGCTAGATATGGTCCTGGTGTCAGAAGCAACAAGTGGTCCTGTCTGAGATTACTGTCTCCTGTGAAGAAAAGACTGCAAGACTGCATGGAGGAGGCCTTTGAGAGGAAGAGAGAAAAGTATGAGGGACTGGGTGATTGTAGAAGCAGAGGATGAAGGACCTGATGTGACCACATCAAGGTTGGCTGCAGAGTTTTTGGAGGTCAATCTCCACCATGTAATGAAGCGCCTGGGTTTGGGAGGGCTACAGATATGAAAGCCATCAGGATCATCAAAGACACAGCAGAAAAGGCATCCAGATGGGTGTGGATCAAGCAGGGCAATAAGTGGGAAACAATTGCCACTTGGACACAAGCTGGGAACTTTTTACCCCCAGCTGGGTCGCCTGGGTAAGGGTGACTGATAATGAAAGATTCAAACTCCCCAGTTTACATCACTGATGATGTGCCCAAGTAGTATCACAAGATATACTTAAGAACCAGGGTGGACTGTATTTCCAATTATTGTTCCAATTATTATTGTGATTTGCATATTGTGCTACTGTAGCCGCTGATGGTCCGCACCGCACACGGGTCTCTAACCCGCCACCCCGCAAGCTACAAACTCCCGGCATGGGAGTGGGACGCTCTAACCAACTGAGCTAAAAGCCCGAGCTTCTAACTCAGCTGTTAGAAGCGCCCATGGAATTGGGTGATGAGGATTTACACGTACTACCGCCACGCTAGCCGGCCTCCGTTACACTCACCCTCCAAATCCTCACTCTCATCCAGGTCACGGCACCAATGTAGCCGGTCACAGTCCGCACCGCACACGGGTCTTGAACCCGCCACCCCGCAAGCAACAAACTCCTGGCGTGGGAGTGGGACGCTCTAACCAACTGAGCTAAAAGCCCAAGCTTCTGACTCAGCTGTTAGAAGCGCCCATGGAATTGGGTGATGAGGATTTACACGTACGACCGCCACGCTAGCCGAGCTAGCTAGCCTCCGTTACACTACCCCAGTGTGCAGATTGTCATTGCATTAAGAGAAGAGATGAGTATAACAAAATGCAGTGTTTTTCTTGGCTGTGTCCATCTAGGGTTGAAGAGCAATATCTCAAGAACCAAAGATAGAAAGCTAAATTTTCCCCTTGCTTGTAATAATACATGGAAGAATATTTGAACAAAATTCAGGAAAACATTTGGAATATCATATCAAAATCAATGTTTTGGTGTTGATAGGGGATTGCACATAATAGAAATCTTAGAGTGGTTTACACATAGCACGTAGCACATGGGACATCAAAACAAATACTACAATAAAATTCTAGTAGTAGGTCAATCTACATTATTTACAGTCATCGGTTTTATAGGCATAAAGCCTATGAGTTTCAAGCATTTCCTTCAATTACAAAATAAATAGTTAAGATAGAGACAAATAAGTGAATAAATACTTAAAGTATTGCAATCAACCTTCTTGCTAAACTGGTTTTAAGTTATAATTCTCCAGAATGCAATCAACCTGTTTCATGATCCTCTATTGTTAATGAATTGTTCATTACCCGAGACAACAATTTTAACCATGTTCATTCATTTCAAGCATTTTCTTTAGTCTTGATCTTAAATCTGAGCCTGCCATTGACTTTCACATATGTGAAAACCTGTAAAAAGGACATTACATTCAGGTTTTCATCTTGTACAGTGAAAGGATAAATTATTTAATTAGATTTTGACTTGGTAGCAGCGGCCATATTGGATTTTTCCATTTTGAGGCATTATGGGTAATTGTTAAGCCTGGCATAAAGAAGATTTAAAGACTGTAACATTTATTTTATGATAAGACTACTCAAAGGCTTCACAATGATGAGTTAAGTTAACATAATAAGTAAAACTAGGCAGATGCAATGGGCAATCCCATTTTCCTCTGGGCCTAAAAATCGGTATTTTGGTAAGTTAAAAAGTTTTGTGTCATGCACAGTGGGAATGAGTTTATTTCTTGTTAACATGATTTTTCTTAATCTTTGTGATCAGGACAACAAGAAAATACTAGTTTAGTTAGTTATAGAGGGTGTGCATGTGGATCCCTCCTCACTCTTTGATTATATGGTATATTATAAATATAGGCAATACGGCTGCAATTACAAGGTCATTATATGGGTTATTTCTTACTTAATTAGTATTTAACTATTATTTTATGGTAGGACAATTCAAAATCTACACAATGATGAGTGTAGTTAACATAATAAGTTCATATGGAGCACTCTATGCAGCTGCAATGGGCAATCTCATTTTCGCTTGGGCCTAAAAATCGGTATTTTTGTATGTTAAAAAGTTTTGCGTCATGCACAGTGGGAATGAGTTTATTACTTGTTAACATGATTTTTCTTAATCTTTGGGATGAGGGCAACAAGAAAATACTAATTTAGTTAGGTAGAAAGGGTGTGCATTTGGATCCCCCTCGCTCATTGACCATATGATATTTTATGAATATTGGCTATGCGGCTTCAATTATAGGGTCAATATATGGGTTAAATCTTAACTAATAAAGATTTAACCCCTATATTATGATAGTACTATCCAAGAGCTTTACAATGATGTATAATTTGTTAATATTGACCAATCTATGCCCAAGCAACCAGCATTTTCCTTTTCCCGAGGCCTAAAAATCGGTATTTTTTCGCCATTCGATAGCGGTTAAAAAGTGGTGTGCCAAGCATAGTGAGAATGAGTTTATTTCGTGTTAACATGATTTTTCTTAAACTTCAGGTCCAGGGCTACAAAAAGATACCCATGAAGTTTAGTCCTGGGGGGGTGCACGGTGACCCCCCTAGCCCATAGACTATAGGAAAATATACAAAATTGGGAAAATGTCTACAGTTTCTGCCCATACTTTAAAGTCAGGTTTTTAAACAGGTAATTTATCTTGGCTACAGTTCACCTGTAATTCATCGCTAATTCAGAAAATGAGAGCACATTAGAGATTACAGATTTTGCCATGGCATCCTATTATTATCCATAACTAGAAAACGAGTAAATTTAGTGAAACATTTCTCTGACCTCCCGTCCATTGAAGTCATTTTGCAGAACCCCAGAAACAAATCACATTCACTTATCTGCCAACTGGCATAAAGTGGAGTTATGAAAAGCAAACAACTGCATCAAATAGCCAAATGACAGCCACTGATAACAGATAATGGCAAAAAAGTTTAATTTTACTTTGCTTTAGCTGCCAGTTTGCAAATTAAGCCAACATTGTACAAATTCTGTCAAACCTACAGACAGCGTTCATCAGCCTCAAAGAAAAGGAATATGGACTGATTGACTGAATTTTTCCTTTCACTGAGAAGATCCTGACCTTCAGACCAATTAGTTTTGTGCCACATAACCTAACCCTCAGTTGACCCTTAGTTGTAATTGTATAATGTAGTATAATATACAGTAGTATAATATGTAGCCTAAGTGTAACAGCAATTAGCCTGGGCTAGCTGGCGGCAGTACGTGTAAATCCTCACAAGCCTAGCCTTCAAGTACACTTCAAACCACTTTTCAGCTCAGTGGTTAGAACGTTTGACTCCCATGCCATGTGTTGGAGCCCTTCACATCCCATAAACACCTACATGGATCACATTGTTATAGTCTTCAAGCATCTTACATTACTATTATTGTTTGTGTTGATGTTATAGTTGTCTAACTGCAGCCTAAAGTTACATTTGAAACTCATCACAAAATAAACTACTAATTCCTAAAACTGTCAATCTTGGGGACCCCTTTCAGCCTGGGGCCCCAGGCAATTGCCTGGTTTGCCTGTCCTGTTGCGACTGCCCTGGTGGAGCAATCGTCTCCGGCTACATGAGCAAGTGTGTGAACACCAACACCAATATTACAGAGTATTTCAACCCACAGCACTGTTTGTGGTCACCAAGTGATTTACCGCAGGGAAAAGAATGAGAAAATTTGGTAGCCTACAGCTTTATTGGGCTGTTTTATTAAATAGGCTACTTTGGATAAGATTTGGAAAGCAGGCACCTTTGTTAATAAGCCAGTTCAAAGACCACTCTGGCTGATTAACAGTGATCTTGTGTGAAGATGGGATGAAGTTCTGAGACAACCATAACTTTTGGCTATATGGCACAGTGACCCTCTACTATGTCTATGTCATGCAAATTAATTTGGACATGTCATGGTATCAAACAAAACATTTTTCTGATAAAAAGGATACCTCAAACAGTAGGGAAAAGTCACCTTGTGTCCCTTTAATCACAAACAATTGAGTTACCTCAATACTCCCATGTGCACCATGCCCAAGACCCTATTTTTGTTGTTGTTGTTGTTATGTCAATCTCAAACTTTATAGATTTCACACAATTAGCCCATAATGTTCTGCTTTGAAAAAGAACTATAAGTGAATCTGAAGAATTTGTTTACCACAAATGCTGACTCTGTCTTTCACTGTGGTCGAATCAAATAGGATCCAATAAAATATTCAACTTAATGCACCATGCAAATATACAAATTTTGGTAAGGGCAAAGATCCTGGTAGGCTACCACTGAGGTCTTAACTGTAGGCAACTCAACGGAGGCTGCCATTTTCTCAGATTTCATTCTTTTAGAGATTAGTGTTTTGGTTTCACGATTGATCAAGAAATCACTGTGGCCTAACTGCAACGCACTGTATTTAATTAATAACAAAAACAAACGCCAGGGAACCAAGACGCACGCAGGAAACCGTGTGCGCGCACAACCGACGTCCACCCAGGGAAGCGCGTGCTCCTAGACCCAGTGCGACTGCCTGTTTTGTGTTGTGTGTTCGAGTGAGAGAGGGAGAGAGCGTCAGACTACGAGTGGAGCTGTGGGAGAAAAAAACAAAACAAATTAAACCTTTTTTTCCACTCACGACAGATGCAATATGTCTATTCCGGCTTCCACATCTGCCCTGAATAAGTCCATAAATTAGGGTACTAGGTAAGTGTGCGCTGTTCCGTTGTGTTGCGATAAATGATAACTTGTTTATATTCATGTGGTGGTTCTGAAAAAAAATATTCTTTTACTTATGTGCTTTAAAAGTGATCGAATTGACAGAGCACGGTGTATGTTGTGGAAGCCACGAAGCAAGAGCGACAGAAAGCAAAAATTTCGTTGGTCTTGGGTGTTGGTGACAATAGTTTGTTTCTAGGCAGGTATTGTTCAATTTTCAATTTCAATTTACTTAGGCTACATGATAGTAAGGATGCAATATGCTAATTTATGTGCATCAAACCTCTGATTGTATTTATGATCATTTTAGTTGGTGTCATATGGATGTGATGTCGGGTGGTGTTTATCTAAACTATGATCATTCATTTTAAGAACGCAAATAATCATCCACTTGTTCTGTAAATCCATACTTGTGGAAATCGCTGAGATATGACAAAGCGCATAAACATGCCACTTAAGGCCATTATTTGACATGTGCTCTTTGTGTTTTTTGAAACGTTAACTGTAGTGGCTGCTTTGGGATAACGTGCCTTGGGATGGCAACACGCTTCTCCATACTGCAGCTGATGACACGTGCCGTAGCCCATAGTGATATCCACGATGAAACTACTATGTAATGATGCGTGTGCAAATCCAGATATCCACGCGTACTGTAGCCTAGTTTGTAGGCTATGCGGTCACAAATGCCCCACTAGCTGGTTATTTGTATGCTATATTATATAAAACGCACTGCCATTCACAAGTTAGGAATGAAGGAGAAATTTATCAACGACATTCATACAGTGCTCAACCGCCGAACTGCATTTTTAATACGGAATGGGAAACGTTCCCGCTTTTCTAAAACATTGGGGTGCGCAGAGTGCCTGATAGAATGCCTGGGATTCTCCACAGCTCAGCGTAAGCGGTTCTGTTGCATAGCAGGGCTTTCCTCTGCTCGGCAATTTTCTACAAATGGGGTTTCCCAGACCCCCCCTCCCCTGTCTATTCAGAGGGCAATTCCCCTTTTATAGAGCTGGGAACTGCAGAAAACGAGAATGATAAGGGCTTTCAACGCTATTTTAACACAAACATTTATTTTTATTTGGGCTACAGGCTAGAATTTGGGCCATGAACATTGTCCATGTTCCTTTGAGCTCATATGCATTTGAGATCCTTTCCCATCACTGTTCTGTTTCTGATAATGATAAAGCCAAGTTTTATATCTGTATGTACCCTGTAGCCCACTTTCATTGAAAGCCTGCTTATTTAGCCAGACATGCATTTTCTGATATGTTGCCAAGAGATGAAACATTTATGAACTCCATTCATTAAGACATTGCAGCTGCTGTTATTCCTGGGTGGGCTTTATATGTGATTTCTCCTCCTGTGCTGTCATGCTGAGGGATTTTCTCAGTTCTTAACCAAATGAATCTGCTTGATTGGTCGAAATAAATTTCTCCCAGGCTCATTGATTGCCTAAGTTGATTGAAAGGATGAATAGAGGATCTCTGTGTTTGTCTCTTAAAGTGAAAGAGCTATAAACTTCATGCTTTCTCTCTCCATCTCGATTTTTCTTTCTCGTAGCAGTACCAAATATCTCCACCCTTTTGTCTGTATGGTTTCCATCCGCCACCTCCTTCACTACTTTCTCTGTTTCTCTGTGACTCTCTCCTTCTCCTTGTCTGTCTTTGTCACGGAGTCCTCTGCTTGAGCAGTGATACATGACTAAGGGTGGAAATCCAGAGTGGAGAAACACCACCACTGCAGTGTTTGAAATAGAGATGCTTTCTGGAGAGGGAAGACTCACCCAGTCAAAAAACCCATCACACATCTTTTGTATCTCTCAGCTGGGTGTGGCAACTAAGCATAATGTTTTTATATAATGTGTGTATGCCTGTTTGTGTACTGTATATTATGTGCATAACGTGTGGGCAGTGTGTGTGTAGTGTAGTGTGTAGTATACTGTATGTACTTTTTATGTGTGTGTGTCTGCATGTTTGTGCGTGATGCACTGCTCTGAGATACTCAGCTTCTGCAGGCTGTTAACAGTACAAGGGGTGTGGTTGCCCACAGCATATCAAGTGTCTTTTTTTCCCACAGCTTATAAATATTCAATGAATGCAAACAGGAAGCGATATTGCCGTTTTGTTGTTCCAATTTGATCCTCCTTCGCATACGTCTCATCCATAAATCTTTTTACTCTTTCTGTTTTCATTTTCCTCTTTGTTGTGTATTGCTCTCGGGTAAAGTTTACTGTAAAGTATTCTAACTGTGATAGAACAACATTGCATACATTAGGTACAGTATGTGTTTATCTCCTGTCTGTAGCTATGGGTCCATGGCTCAGGCTAATAGTCTCAGTGTCTTGTTTGAGTGGAACAAGAGAGTAGTCTCTGTATTGGCCTCTTGAGCTCTGCAGTTACCCTGTAGTACCCTGTAGTACTCTTGATCTCTCATCACCACAGTTTTTCGAGCAGATTTCGGGTCCTTGATGTCCTGTTCCTATAGTGTGGCACAGAATGTGATGTAGTGCATTAGACACAGACAGTGTAATTGGTACAGGGCAGGTGCACAGGGCCATGGTAGGCAGGTAACTCACTGCATTTGCTCTGTGTGTTACATCAGGATTGTGAGAACATTTATGAAGAAAATCTCAATGTTGTTTGGGATATTGCAGTATTAGGCTACAATGTTCGTTGTCTTGTGAAACAAATATACCAGAGAAGATTCAAGTGGCCACTGTTTAACAATCTTTGGATATACTACAAATAGATTCTTATATTCGTCTATTTATCCAGTCAACATTTTAAATGTAGGTTACTAGAACCAGAAGACATGAGTGGAGACATTATGTATGGAGTTTGGTAATTTGGTTGAATGTAAAATGAAGCAATATTCAAGGAATTACTCTGTTCAATGACTTGAATCAAGCACTTAGATAAATATCCTTTCTCAAATTAAAAGGTTACCCTTTTCTCTCTCTCTCTCTCTCTTTCTCTCTCTCTCTCTCTCTCTCTCTCTCTCTCTATGTCTCTCTCACACACATACTACTGAATATGAGAACGAGGAGCTCTAATAGTGGTACCTAATCATACACACCCCATCCCCAACTGCTCACTCCCACTCCCTCTGATTGGCTGTTCTCCAGGCGCAGTGGTAGCAGCTGTCGTCCAGTTGGCCGGTTCATCTGTCGTCATGGCAGGGGCATGGCTCTCCACTGTGATTAACGTGGCCTCGCGCATGTTGTTGTGTCCACTCGACCAACCCGCAAACACCATTCAGGCATGGATGGATGAATATATGCATGAAGATAACAGGGAAGCTGTCGGGGCAAGAGACCCAGGGCAGACAGAGTAAGAGATGGTGACAAGTGTTTTCACAAGTCATGGATGTATTACTCTCCTAACTAGTCTGCCAAACCTGCTTCAAGGTGTGTTATTCTTCATGAGGTGTAAAGAGTAGCCTAATCCAGTATTTTCTCTGAGCATCACTATTTGAGCAACATTTGAAGAACTTTGATTTTGGGTCTGGAAGGAAATCAGGAATGTATGAGCACTATGGCACTTAGTAGAAGCAAACGGTAGAAGCACTTTGGCTTTGCTGTCATGCTGTTCTTCGCTTCCACCTCATCCATTATTTCCCTATATCAGCGCACCTTGAAGTCTGTTATCCCTAACTTATTCAAGTTATTGAGTGGATATAGAGTTATTTGAGGTGTTCTCACAAAGGATTCTAAAGAGCACCGATTGATTGTCCTTATTCGGGATACTGAATTTGGGAATAGGTGTTTACATGCAACAAACGTAAAGCTGGGATATTTAATATCCTAATCATATTTGGGATACTTAAGTGCACGTAAAAGTAGTCTGTGACACATGGGAAATCGGCAATAGTGAAGACTATGTGCTCACAGAACCTCCAGAGCGGCCCTGGATGTCCCAATCATGAGCAAATTGAATCCATTTAGATTAGAGTTCAGTTCTCACATCTTACTTAAAGCGAAAGTCCACAGCACTTCCAACCATAGCCGTCTTGGAAGAAAAAAGAGAGACTTTGGTACAACATAGACTCAAATAGCAAGCCGCCAACTTAGCCTAAACGAATGGAGCCATGGGAAATGAAGCTGAAATTGTGTTTATGACCTCATTATGAGCATTAGCTGTTAGCCTTTACCAAATTCTCTTGCTCTAGTTCCTAACGACAGCACTAGATGAGGTGTAACAGCAGGGCTATGGTTAGAACTGGAAGGACTCTGAACTAGCACTTTAAGGAGATTTCGCCTGGAAAGAAAAACAGATCAAATCAGAAATACAACAGGGGCTCTGATTGGAACCTCACAGGGGTGGTGAAACCTCAGCCATCGCTCTCTCTCTCTCTCTCTTTCTCTCTCTCTCTCTCTCTCTCTCTCTCTCTCTGGCCCTCTTTTGTGTGTTGTGTTGTGTTTTGTCCGGCCTCTCTTCCAGCCTGGCTGCTATCTGCTTTGTTTTTGTGGGGATGTGCTTCTGTTGTCTCTGGCTGAACAGGGTCTCCCCCATGACTGACAGCAGGCAGTGAGCGTGAAGGGCTCTGCCATGACAGAGAGTGAGTTAGCAGTGTTATGTGCAGAGTTGTGTGAGATGGAGCCTGACTGGCTGCTTTGCCCTGGTGGCTCAACTTCCATACAAAGTATGTTCTCTCTTCTTCTTGGGTTGGTACCAGGAAATTTGCTTTTCCAATATAAATACCAAGGTACTACATCTGTGTGTCAGTGGTGGGTGGGTTGAGGGGTAGCACAGTTAGCTATAGACTATAGCCTTTATACATATACTATGGGCTACTTTGTTTACAAATGAAATTGGAGGATATTTATGCTCACTGGCCATCTTAAATTAGCACGAGGCAAAGTGAACTGCAGTAGTTAATGGCTTGGAATATTTTATTTGATATGGAGTAAGGAATGGACTTCGAAGGAAGTTCATTCTTTCACATGGAAACAGTGACAGCCACAGACCATCAGTGGCCACCAGTCTAGTCACATTGAGTATCAGCTCAGCCTGGTTAGAACCTGGCCAAAGTAGATAAATGAAATTGTACCACGGACCAGGTACAACTCCGTACCAGGTACAACTCTGAATGGAATTGCAAAAAAGCAAGTAGAGCCGAGTAGAGTAGGGCTGAATAGATTAGAGTACACACTAAAACAGTCGAGAGGAAAAGCGCCATTATAGGATACATAAACAAGGTCAATTTTGTAACTGGATGGGAGGAGACAATCAGAGAAGAGAGGGGGAAGATATCTGCTCAGTCTGCTCCCAGCTGTGTCTTTTCCAGAGGCTGTTGTCTCTGTTATTGTTGTAGGCCTAGTGGTTGTCATAGCAGAGATGTCCCCTGAGCTTTGAGTCTTTCTGTGTCAGACCATAATGAGCTCAAACAACCAGTGATCAGTGGTAAGTGTTAAAACATTACCCAGATGCCTGCTGTTAGTTAAGTATGGTCTATCAAAGCAGAGATTTTTTTGACAGTAATTGTCATTATTGGAATAAAAAAGGAACAAGCCTACACCCTGAGCTCAAATAGTCAGTGATCAGTGTTAACTGTTAAAACATTACCTAGATGCCTGCTGCTAGTTAAGTATGGTATATCAAAACTGTCAAAACAATTTTTAGACAGTAATTGTGGTAAAAAGGCTAAACAGGAGCTACACTCTGAGGTGTCCGTGGTGTAGTCTACATTAGGCTCAATACAGACACCATAGTAATTGACATTACATCACATCAATTGTCATTATTGGAAAAAAAGGCTAAATACACTCTGAGGTGTCCATGCCATGGTGTAGTCTAGTCTCAGTATGAACACCACAATAGAGTGGGATTGCACCACTCTGCAGCAGCCTCAGGTATCTAAAGGCCAGCGTGTGACACAGGGTCAGGCCTGAGTGACCCAGACAAGCCCGGCAGCGAGGCTGAATAGGCCAGGGGGTGGCACAGGACAGGAGGTGACAGCCCTGTCAGGCAGCAGATTCACCATCCATGGCCTCATTGTGGTGAAGAGAAAGAGGGAGAGGGAGGCCCTGTGGTTTCTCTGTCACTCATGAATGGAGGGAGCAATGTTATAGGCCTATTCTCAGGGCAGTCATGGTCTATCTTCTCTCTTAACGGCGCACCTGAAGCTTATGGTATGTGAGCAGTATAATAAATATCAAATGAGGAAATCGATCTGACCTGCTTGCACCTGATCATATAAAATAATGATTTGGTGTCAAATATTAGTCATATATAATGAACAATGTACAAATAGAATCCTATGAAAAAATAAATATAGCTGCAAAAGTAAATGAATGTTATTTCCCAACAGATTACTTGGATGTTATTCATTTTTATTTCCCAACAGATTACTTGGGTGTTATTCATTTTTATTTAACAGCTCTTATCTGAAGTGACTAAGACTTTAGCCTTTTTTCCATCAGTATGAGTGCTGCTTAGCTCTGCCTACTTGTTTTATTCTGTTTCAGTAGACTAAGTGTTTAAAGTGTTTAACTGAAGTGTTTTAAGTCTTTAACATTTTCTTATCTTCCTCACTTAGTGTAATTTGGGTAACATTCAAGTTCACATTTATAAATTGCTTTGTAGTGTGACTGTTTGGATTGTTGCCAACAATCAGGCTGGAATTAGCATTTAAGCACCAGAGAACAGAGTGCAGTTTAGTTTTAATCTATGCATACAGTGACATCATCAGTTTTTGACCATTTAGGTGTTTTGTAGTACAAAAGTTGTGGCCACTGAGCCAGGATATGCCCCTATCTCATGCCCCTGTCATATTCAGAGTGGTATTCATTCTATTTCGGTTGGTACTTTGCTTTGTTCAGTGTTGCAAATAGTCTTCTTTTGCTTCATGCGTGTGCACTCTTTTTTTCCCTTCCCAAGTTTTTTGTTTGGGAATCTGGACTGCATTCAGTATTCATCCCTCCTTTCAGAAGCCACTTTTGTTGCAGACATCACCAGCTATGGGACTCCACATGCCACAATGCTCCTACTGAACCAAGCGCAGTAGCCAAGCTGGGTGTGTGTTTCCCTTGTGTGTGTGTGTGTGTGTGTGTGTGTGTGTGTGTGTGTGTGCATACAGTACATGTGTGTCTTCCTCATATGTATGTGTGCATGTGTGTGTCTTCCTCGTGTGTGTGTGTTACTTCCTTGTGTATGTGTGTGTGTGTGTGTGTGTATATGTGTGTGTGTAACATGTATGCGACTGTCAGTGTTTTCCTATGTGAATGTGCACAGAGGGATCAATATTCAGGCTCGCTCACATCTTGTATCCTCTCGTCAGTCAGTCAGTCTCTCTCTGTTGTGTCTCTTGTCCCTCGTCTCCTGCTGTCACACTGTCATCCCACAGTCTCAGCACTGACTGACACCAACAGCGCGCGCGCACACACACACACACACACACACACATTCACTCTCTCTCCCTCTCTGTCTCTCTCGTTTTCAAACTGACAGATGAATAGATCTTTGCCTGCTCACATACTCTAAATTCACTTAAAAGTATGACTCATGTTTTTCATATATACTCAATGGAAAGTTTTCATATACAGTATTTTATCTAGGAAATTAGTTGTCTTGACTCATGCTGCCCCCCCCACCACCACACAAACACACACACACATACACACAAACACACACTCCCACACATATACACATTTGCATGCTCCATTATACAATTATAATGTTATGTATTTTTTATACATCATTTTTAATTCCCTTTCATTCCGTCTAATAATAGACTTAAAGGCTTTCTTAATTAAAGTCTCTCTCTCTCTCTCACACACACACACACACAGATACATAAACTTGGTGCTTGTCAAGCGACAGGATGCCTTGATGCGCTAGAGTGGCATAGGCTGATGTTTATGGAAGCTGACAGGATATGACAGGGGAGAGCACTCAAAGCAGTAGGGACAATCCCGTCTGTGTCTCACTGGTCCCTGCCAGATGCAAGCACACACACACACACACACACACACACACACACACACACACACACACACACACACACACACAATACCTCTCCTTTGTCTGGGTTTCTATCTTTGCTGGTCTCATGCTCAGAAAAAAAAGTGCGCGACCAAGGCTGTTCTTATCACCCCAGATGCACCACCACTCAGAACACAGAGAAACCTCTAGAGATTTGAAACTGTCTCTCACCAAGTCTATCACTGTGGCTGTGTGGCTGTGTCATTTGCTATAGGTCATTGCGGTAGAAACTGGACTGGCATGAAGGGAAGCCTGTGCCAGCTTAATAGTGTTGTTGTTGTCAAGTACAATAAGTGTTTTTATGTTTAGTAAGTAAGTAAGTACATTTTATTTCTAAAGCACATTAAAGCACAGTTTACACTGACCAACTGTGACTGTTTAATCTGATCTTATGTAGAATCAGGAATAAATTAATCGCCCCGCTCACTTTGCTTTCACATCAGCGTTGTGTTTAAAGAGTATCTTGAGGAATGCTGTCAGCTGCAGACTTTGTAGTGTTGTTGATGTTGTCAGATACAGTAGGTGTTTTTATGTCTTATCAGATCTGGTGTGGAATCAGGAATAAATTAATTGGCTCACGCAACTTTGCTTTCACATCAGGCCCGTGTTTGAAGGAGAGCATCTTGAGGAATAGGCCTATTACACAGCTGCAGATCAGTGGAACAGATGCTGCTCTTTAATAAGTGCCCAAGCGTTTGCTCAGATACCCGTAGATGTGGCAGCCAGCCGTCCACCAGTAGATGTGTCTCTCGGCTGGAGAGCTGGAGTCTGGGCAGTTGGAATCTGGGCAGCTTCATCCTCCACTGGCTCCCCCCTGCTTGGAGAGAGACATCCCACACAGGCATGCTGCTCATCTGCTGCCCATGGTCTTGCTTCCAGTGATAGCATCTGTGAGGCCTTACTTACTCACAGTGGTGGTCCACTGGTCACGTCAAGTAGAACAGGCGTCATGATTTCAGTTAGTTTTCAATGAAGCATGTCATATCATCATGCAAAGCATCTTGGGAAGGCGTGGAATAGCTCCGTCGGGCTCTGATGAACTTTATGCAAATGAATCCATCAGAAACAGCATTATTAGCCAATGCAGCGTTGTGTTTGTGCAGTCTTAGAAGGACTTTGGTGCAGTACAAATCAACCAGCCAGGAACAGGTAGGAGCAGCTAACTGAGATTTGAAATTGCACGCCTGTCATCCACAGTGCAGAGGGATTAGCGTTTGCTAGAAAATCTGACGGAGCCAAAGGATTAGCACCGTCACTCACTCATTCACTCACTCAGTCACCGCCACCCTGTAAGCAGCACTGTTCACACTCACACACACACACACACACCAAAGACGGACACAGATATATAATAGATTGGGGATCAGGGCATCTGTCCTCAGCTGGTCAGACATAGGTCCATGTTCTCTTGTCCTGCGGGTCAGCTCCCTCCAGGGAAACCTTTCACCTTTCAACTGCTGACCCTTGAGGACCAGTGTGTATGTGTGTGTGTGTTGCTGTGTTTAGCCCTTGGCCTCTGTGGACGCGAGGGAGGGACTGTTTGTGTATGATGAGTGAGCACAGCGCTGTGAGGCGCATGTCTCCTGTCATCAGTCTTTTAAGCCTGCTGGGATGATTAGCCTCCTTACTCTTAATTGGCCCATTTCACTGCAAGGTAATTTGACTGCTTGGCTGTAATAGACTCGTGCCCAAGGGCTCAATTATCTTTTGACAGAGTGTCGTTTAGTGATATGAGGTTCCGGACCCCCGGCCTGATGACATATGGCGGATTGGAAATGTATATTGTGGCCAACGCACTGGGCTGGTCCTCTCCATGACTTGAATAGCAAAGTCCTCTCGGGTCGCAGTCAAACTAAACAGCTAACTTTAATATTAGCCTTGTAATCGTTAATTTAAAATTACGCTAGATGCTAACATTCTAACGTCACTAATGGTGACTATCATGCATACCTATGCTACTACGGCCATTGTCGGCCATTGTAACCAGAAATGTCCGAGAGGTGTAGAATTCTATGTGCAATAAGCAAATTCTATCCTAACAAATTTTGATGTCACTACCCTGATGGGTGTGTCCTGCTCTTTGCACTCATCTGTCTGTGTCTCCTGCAGCAGCAGGTACAGTAGGCCTAGGCAGGGATGTGCAGGAGTGGTGTACTGGGACCTAATGGCTTACTGGATAAAAGGGTGCTGGTTTCACTGGGAAGGGTGCTTGTTATATTGGGAAGATGTGTGAGTCATACTTTTGTGACTCATGCTGCGACTGCTGCATGGTTAAAATGGTAGCGCAGGTTTAAATACATGGACTACTAGCGCAGGTTTAAATACTTGGACTTAAGCACCTGGGAGAATACCGCCCATAATGAATTCATTGAGGAAACATCCAACCTGGAAGAGAAGTATGCAGAAAATTATCAGACCTAACAACAAAAAACACACATTTTAAATGAACAAATTAATACCTTTAGGCTTTTACTAAAACAACACATGCCACAAATATCAGCACTGCTGCATTGATGCACTGTAAAGCTATTCTTGGCTTAGTTAATAATACAGGTGTTATTAGAGAGGGATTTGAGACCTTTCCTCTTCGCTGAAACTGTCAACACATACATATTTTTTAGGTTCTCTCTCTCTCTCTCTCTCTCTCTCTCTCTCTCTCTGGGAATTCTTCTCTACCTAATCCACAGTGAGCCACAATGCTGGATTTTCTTTCGATCCGACCATAAATAATGATTCTAGGAAAAATCCCAATAACCTTTTGGAAACCCTTTGAAAGCCTTTTAAATTTATAATGAAATGACAAGAAAAGGCTTTTCCCCTCCTACTGTGTATTTGAATAGAGCTGCAAGGGGATTTGGTGATTCCCAGATAGTGCCTGAAAATCTCCAGAAGTGGTCTTGAGAGGGATTCTGCTTCACAGCTTTTGCTGTCTTATCTATCAATATAAACAGGAGTTTGTTTCAGTTGATTAGCATTTCTTAATTATAGACTATATTATTTTGACTATAAATGGGCTAGGCTCAAGCACTATTTATTGCCTATTTTACAAAGGTCGACATAGTTTCTTGAGTGCATTTAAAGGTTAATGCAGGTGTTATTTGGAGTGAAAGTATTGCAACATCATAAAAAGTTAGAACACTACAGCTAGAAAGTGGTCTTCTCCAGCCTGCATGAAGGTATCAAACGTCTGCTCTCATTCAGACTTTTTATTTACGATGTTGCGGTCCACATCATACTGACATTCTCCTATAACTAACATATTTCTTGAAATTGAGGGCATTTGACCCCTATTTGCTGTTAGTGGACCATGGAGGTATGAATTGCTACTTAAATGTCCACAGGCCAGTTGGTTAATCTAAAGTTACTCAATTTGCATTAAATTTATTCAGTTACTTTAGTTTTCCCTGGGTGCCAATTGTAGCTTCTGTGTTTTTGTGACTCTTTTACTTTATGATGCATTGTGTTTTCTAATGAATTTGCTTCCCTCCGGGATTGGAATATTATTCACTGTTTTCATTGTCATAAATTCCAAAAAAGATTATTTATTGATTTTACTTTAGAGTCCTCTTTTACCAGGAGAGCCAATAGGAGGCTGCTGCATTTTTATACTCCTCTGGGCTTTTGTCTGAGAGATCGGGCTACAAATCTATCTCATTCGTCACACTGAAAACATCACAAAAGTATATTGTGTGGTTCTGAATGCAGTATTTCATCTTACTCATCATGAACAATACATCAGTGACTGATAACTTAGTGCAGACACTGTTTAGCAGAGGGTCAGTTCGACCGCTCATGGTTCTCAAGCTCGCCACCTTGTCAGCTACAACAAACCATGCAGCAGCATGGGAGTCAAACGCTTGAAGTTCCAACTCAGTGGTTAGAAGTGTTCTTGAGGTTTAGGTTGTGAGGATTTATGTATTGCCAGCTACGTCAAGCTAGTTGGTATCCGTTACTCTCCTGCTCCGCATTAGGTTTCCTGTCTCTGTCTCCATAAGTGCTGAATCAAGAACCTTCTCTCTATAGAAATAGAATCCAGTGGCTAATCCATTTGAAGCATAAATACAAAAGAAGAGAGAAGCATACGTTTCAGAGGAGCACTAAAGGAAATCAATGAGAAGGGCGAGTGGTAATTAAACACTCAGGCCTCTGCTCAGTCAGCACAGTGTTGGACAGCACCTGAGTGATGTAGTACCTGTGGTCTGGGTGGGGTTTGAGCCTGAGGAGGGGTTTGTAAGGTTAGAGAAGCTCAGGTGTGTTCGTGTTGAGCTCACACTCAACATTAATCATGTCCACAGTCAACACTCTCCATCCAGTCCACCCCTTCCCCTGTCTATAGTGACAATTAGCTTGCTTACATTACAGCAGGGGTTCTCAAAGTTCTGATACGAGAGGGCCAATTTAGAGACCCAACATTGAACTGAGGGTTGCCAAAGGGGCAGGGGGAGAAAAAAAAAGACCAGATTGTATATCAACAGGCTACTATTGCAATAAATTAATGCCAATAAATGCCACTAAACGCCACTACATGGAGATTAATCTTTTCAAAGCAATGTAGGCCTATAGTTTCACTAGTTTCACAGATATTATGATATGACATTGCGGGCCACCAGGAAATGTTTCCGCGGGCCGCCATCGGCCCCTGCACTGTGAGAACCTTTGCATTACAGCAAGCATCTATAGTCCCACCCATACTGTAGATAATAATTTCCCCTTTATCTCTAATGTTTCATGGCTGATTTGAACACAAATCTGTTTGAAAGCCTTGAGGGCTCTGTCAAGCTGTCCGCCCACAAAACATAGCCTAGAGATCCAACAGAGCAGACTTGCGTGGTAAAAAGCCATTTGCAGGAGAAATAACTACTGTTAGGGCTGTGTAATTGCTGGGGTTTGTGTTATCAACCATAGCCTTGTCACCGCAAGCCTCTGTTTGTGCCCTCTCAAGCATCTTTTATAGAATGGTGTCCCAATGTGAGTCAAGGAAATGCTAGAGACCTGACTTCTCTGAATAGTCCAATCAGTGTTTAATAAGCAAAGCAAAGCCAGTTAGCTCCCTTTGCTCATTTGCTTCTTATCAGGCGTGCCCAGATGTGGGGCTGGTGAAGGGTGGGTGGGGGAGAGGGGGGGGTGGTGAAGGGTGTGTGGGGGGGGGGGGGCGGTGGGGTAGGCGAGGGGACGCTGAGAAGGAGGGTATATCTGTCTTTGTTTTGACATGCTTTGAAATATGTATAACATGAGGCGAAGTGCTCATCTAACTTTACCTCCACTTGTGGTGACACATACAGTCACGCACACATTGCATTGCATTGCATTGCATGCGTGTCGCTGTGAGGATGGAAGCATAAATTCTGCCTGCTCTTGTTGCGCTGCTGAGACTCAAAGCTGTTTATGAGGATGAAGTTGTCTCTCCTCAGGTGAACTCATGCACCGCATGGGGTCCATTACTGAACGTCAGCAACACTGTTGTTGGACACAGATGACCAGCGCTATGGCTTACTTGCTCTCTCTCTCTCTCTCTCTCTCTCTCTCTCTCTCTCTCTCTCTCTTTCTCTCTTTTACTCACGACATGACACTGAGGTCCCTTGGATAGCCATCTGTGCCTTGATGACCTGCCTTTGTGTGTGCCCAATCATGCAATTCTTTCGCCCACGCCGCCTGGAACCGTGCCTGGGCTATATCCGATGCGTGCATGGCCGTATCACAATAACATTCTTCCAGGATATACTAAATAAATTATCCACTCATTAAATTAAAGCGTCAACTCTGATGCCGATGTCGTCACTGCAGCATGAGGTGAGGCCGGGTACACATTGCTACATGCGGCTGCTTCACACCTTACATTAATGAGTTCAGCTCTAGGCTCTTGCCTCACCTCCTCCCCTAAGGCATTAGGAGCTTTGTGTCAGAGTGGATGCCTATAGTGTTCAGAGGTCCAGTTACCCCAAGGGGATATTGCATGTTTCTCATGTTCCCAGCCGGGTCATTCCAGTAGGGTTGTGACTTATAGGATTGAGCTCCGCTATACTGCACTGATTTAGCCTCTTACTAACACTCTCAACACTCTTCCTGTCTTTGTTGTGAAGGTCGGTTCAACCACTCACAGGTCTTGAACACGCCACTTTGTTGACTACACGGTATGGGAGCTGAGCAGTCTATTTTACACTCACCCACCTAAATCTAGGTCAATGGCACCAATAGCCAAGGCCAATTCAACCATATACGCCTCCCCATTAACAACAACAAATCCACAGCAAGGGAGTCCAATGCTTCAACTACTGAGCTGAAAGGTCCAGGTTTCCAACTGAGCAGTTAGAAACGTTAGGTTGTGGTTTGGGTTGTGAGGATTTACCATATACTGCTGCCAACTAGCCCAGGATGGTTGGCATCTGTTACATCTCTTATTATGTGATCTGCTTTGGAGGTGTCCTCTCAAGCACTCGGAGCTGCTCTTTGGTATCTGCTCTTTTCTTTTTGATTATGTAAGGAATGTTGCAATGCACAGCAAAACAAAGAGGTGCTGGCTACCGATCACATAGTCCAAAAGTATGTGAGAAAAGGTGCGGCACACTCAAAGTCAAGTTTAATTAATAAAAGCTGATAATGTTTTGGCACAAGGCCTTCATCAGATCAAGTTTTCTTTTTGAGACCTAGAAGGTAAAAGCAGAGTGTTCTGTAAGTTCCGTGTTCTATTTATCGCAAGGGGGTGAAATCTTTTATGCAGACCAGAGTCAAGCTCTCATACGCTGATATGAAATATGACTGTTGAAAAGTTTAGATTGTGACCTACTGTATTGCACTTTCGCATTTCAAAATGACTCATGTTTGCTCCCATATTATGTTGCTCTATTTTGGTCAATATTCAATGATCTCTGTTTGAGATTTACGTGCTGGTCTCTGTATGAGCAGGATGCATTGCACACCAATGGCCAGGTCTCAGTGCTTATCGCTGGCATCATTAAGGCCTCTATACACAGGCTCCGACATCATTACCGTACAGCAATTTCGAATTTGATCATTTCGATGGCACCGCAAACCGTCGCCACATTGCACACAGCCATCATGACATAATAGCCTGTGGAAACACCAATGGATTTTATGGCTCTGGAAAAATAGACCTCAATCATAATTAACAGCTGATGGCAGTAGTGTTTGATGCTGGTGTGCAGGGTTGTATAGAAAATAATGGAATAGAATGATGCAGCAGCAGGGGTTCCACTGTGTTGGTCTTGCTTCACCGTTATCCCTTCTTATTAATCTGAGGAAAGAACTCCTGTATTCCAGTAGATCTGTTTATTATGTCTTAGAAGTGGGAGGATTTTGCTGTTTAAGTGACAAGTGATGATGCCTTGTGATTGAAGTTTTGCATGTAAGCAGTTTAATGAGATCTATATGAGGGATATCCCAGATGTTTAATAGCTGGTGTACTGCTTTTATGCTTGTGTTGATTACTGCGGCGCTATTACCATAGTGGCCAGCTTGCAAAAACAAATGCTGGAAGGTGTTTAGAGGGACATAGTCTGGTCGATTTAAGTGCCCTGAAAAGACTCCAAGGTACAGCAGCGTGTAATGACCCTTCATCAAGCTCTCCCCTGGACTTTAATTGTCTAGCGTAAGCATTCTGTACAGCTCTGCCTTTGTGGAACGTTTGATTAGGCTTTCATTGCCTGTGTTAAGCCTTCGCTTCATCACAAACTTATTCATCCAGTGGGCCGTGTCCCCTGCTTTTCAAACGACTCTCCTTGTCTCCCTATACAGTATTTCTCCCTCCCATTCACTTCCTGTCTTGCAAGTTTCGTCTTGTGCTTCCATAAGCTGACGACATTAGATGTGACATTTACATTAACGTATGTGACATTGTGACAATGTGACTTTTACAATAATGTATTTAGTCGATGCTTTTACCCAAAGCGACTTACATTTATCAGCTATGGATTACTTCAGGGCCAGTCAGTCTCCCCTACAGCAACTTAGAGTTAAGTGCTTTGTTTAAGGGCACAACAGTGGCAGGCGGGATTTGAACCCACACTTTCCAGGCTACTAGCCCAGCTAGCCAGGTTCCATAAGCACTACATCTGCTAATGTGAGTCTATTAACAGCGCAGAGGACACTCTGTGACTTAATGAGGATGACAGTCGGTGATGCCCTTAAGAGTTTATCCTTCACATCTCATGAATCTCTCCATCTTGCCCATCCATCTTTCTTTCACATTCACACACACACACACACACACACACACACACACACACACACACACACACACACACACACACACACACACACACTCATTACTGTAACTCACCCTTTTTATGCATGTTAACCTCTGAATTCAGACAGACTTTGAACTTTCTGCTCAAAATGTTGTGAGATGACAGAGCAATGATAGAATAGAGAGAGATAAAGAGACAGAGAGAGAGAGAGAGAGAGAGAGAGAGAGAGAGAGAGAGAGAGAGAGAGAGAGATTAGCAGAGCGGAGTATTTCTTGGGCTGCGGAATGCAGCCCCTCAGCTCTATCCGTGTTCCTGCTGGCTGCTGGCTGTCTGCTAGCGCTAATGAAAAGAGCAGATGAGCTGGGAGTCACGCACGGCTGCGGCTCATTTTCATCTTTCCATTGCGCACCGTCTCCTGAGCAAACTGAATGAAAGCAGCCTACAACCGACAGAGCTGGAGAGAGGGGAAGACGAACAAGACAGGGAGAGCAGACGGAGAGAGAAGAGAGAGAGAAAGACAGAGAGAGAGGACAAAATAGTAATACAGAATTCAGATGTCTGGAAGAACGAAGGGAGGAATAGATGGAGAGAACAGAGGGATGATATAGAAAGAGAGAAAGAGAGAGAGAGAGAGAGGGAGAGAGTTTGAATTTGAATTTGAGGGAGGACAAAATAAAATACAGAAGTCAGATGTCTGGAAGAAAAAGGGAGGAATAGATGGAGAGAACAGAGGGATGATAGAAGGAGAAAGAGAGAGAGGGACGGAATTCAGATTGCTGGAAGACGTAAGGGAGGAGTAGAGGGAAAGAGAGAGAGAGAGAAAACCCCAGGCCTCTTGGTGATAACGGTGATGTGACACGCCCACAGCCTGCCTGGAAGGAGCCACTGATCCTCATACATTCTGCAGAGGGTGGGGATTCTGTTTTCACACATTTCATTATCTCTACATCTCTTTCTCTCTCTCTCTCTCTCTCTCTCTCTCTCTCTCTCTCTCTCTCTCTCTCTCTCTCTCTCTCTCTCTCTCTCTCTCTCTCTCTCTCTGTGCCCTGGCTGTGCGCTCTCCATCTGTGAAATGGCTTGTGCTTGCCAGCAGATCTTCCTTCTTAATCAGAAGGAGCGGCATGGCATGGCATGGCATGGGGTGTGTATGCATGTGTGTATGTATGTATGCGCAAGGCTGTTGAGCTGGTGCTCACACTGCTGCTGGGTAAACGGAGACACTCTGCTGGTGTCCTCTTTAACTCCCACACACAGGCTGGAGTACGAGAGAGAGAGAGGGAAGCACTAGAGCCAGTCAGCTCTCAATGAGCTGGACACAGAGAGAGAGAGAGAGAGAGAGAGAGAGAGAGAGAGAGAGAGAGAGAGAGAGAAGCTGAAAGGGACAGAGAGAGAAAGACTGAAGAAACAAGCAAAGATTCATTTTAGTTGTTGTTATATTAATTATTAGTTAATACAAATAAAAAAAAGGCTCTGCACACTTATATCCACGCAAAAATGTTTGTATTGAACCAAGGTTTCGGTCACAAAATCTTCATCAGGGCAATTATTGAGAAATTATTAGAAGACGAAATCTCTGAAACTACAGTATTAGAGAAGGATGTAAGGATATCCAAACCAAAACAGAAGTTCTTTAACATTTAACCCAAGGCCTAGCACAGGAAGACATGAGGCAGTCATAGTAGCCTGTCAATGATCATGCCAGACTATTTGATGTTTAACCCTGTTGTCATAGCAACACAGACTCCCCCATGCCCTTTAGGCCCTCCTGTCAGCCTCACCTGACAAGCCCATCTCTAGGAGAGACTCCACGGGTCAGACAGGTCAGGATGCTCTGGAAAGCGAATGCAAAGAGAATTATAAATGGCTGATTGCAAGTGGTTGTCATCCCTAGCTGTAGTATCACACAGCAGTCAGTGTGCATCAGCGCTCATCCTCTCTTGTCCTAAACAAAGCTGGCTGGGAGCTGGCTGGGTGCTGGCTGGGCGCTGGCTGTGCTACACACCTCAGGTCTCAGCTTGTCCTCTCTCAACACAACTGGAATTGCCAAAGATGTTTGAGATTCTGTTTGTTCTAGGTTTGTGTCGTGCAGTCCTTCCTGCTGCATCAGTAACACTTTCACACATGCACATGCACAAACACACACACACACACACACACACACACACACACACACACACACACACACACACACACTCACAGAGAGACAGACACACACACACAAAGAAAGTCAGACTTGCATCGCTTCTTCCATCTCTATAACTTCTCACACTCTGGTAGCTTTCCCCTTTCATTCTCTCTCTCTCTCTCTCTCTCTCTCTCTCTCTCTCTCTCTCTCTCTCTCTCTCTCTCTCTCTCTCCTCTCCCTCTGTAGTTTTATGTGTGTCTGAGGAAAAGGGAGAACAGTAAGTTGGCCCGTGGATCAATACTGGCCACTCCTGAGGCCCAGGCAAAATCACTTTCATCTTCTGCACCGTAACACACATTGACACGGCTTTCAAGGGAGTGTGGGGCGATCTGGTTTTTCTCTGAAATCTACTAGTGGCATCCATTGATTTCCAGTGCTGCCCAGAGAAGTGACTCACACAAGAACCATATGTTGGAGCAGGCTATTTGATTTGCACCCTGATTCTTTAGCGTGCTCCATTCAATAACACTGATGTTGCTGGCAGAGATGTTTCACTATAGATATTAAAGTGTGCTCTATCGAAAAAATGTAAACTGTTTCTGCATTCTCTCCATGAGGATAGTCACAAGCTAACCATGATCATTGCTATTAAGGCTTTGAGACCTATATGTCGAAAGTAATGTAAGACAGATACTGTAGTTGTGTTTCTGTTTTATTCAATAGCTCATAGTCTCTTTGACTCTAAACACTATTAAAAGATATAACACTGTAAAAGTATGGATATTGTGAATACCACAGGAGAATCTGGTTAAAATGATTAATGTGCTTACTGTTTTTAAGACTTGTAAAGCAATTACACAATCGGACATTGATATATGAAAGAAAGAATGCACAGTGTCTTTTACTAACCACATATGGGTGGAAAAACATAAAACTTAACATACATACATACAGTCTACATAATATAATTTAATACTGTACAACCACCTGTCAATATATCTTAATACAACCACCTGTCGAAATAATTAGTATAACTGCCAGTTAAAATAATTTAGCCTAAAATAATCAACCACCTGTCAACATAACTTAATATAACCACCTGTCATACCCAAATAACTAACTGAACAACCAAGTGATTAATCATACAAAAAAATGTAGTTAAAACGTACTTTTATGAACTTGCTTGCTCTCACCACCATAGAAATGTGACCACAATACAATGTGAATTCCTATGAAATAGTCTCTGATTTAGTTGAGAAACAATGTGGAGAGCTTTCGCAATGGTATTGACATGAGCAGAGATGCTTATAGTGCAGATTTTTCATACCAAGGACCACTTTGCCCCAAAAATTTTTTTTCAAGGACAACCTGCCCTCACACCCCCGCTCCAAGACGCATGCTGCTACCCTTTGCCCTAACCAAATAAGTGGACTTGCATAGTTTTTAATGTAAATTAAAGCCATGCCTCAGAGTTCAGTGAAAAACTCATGCTTAGCCTTCAGATAATGTAAGTGAGAAACACAGGCTAATTCACTTAGTTTTTGGAAATCTTTGAGCTTGCTCACGGCCCACCAGTGGTCCCCAGACCACACTTTGAGAATCGCTGTAATAGTGCATTCATTCGCCCTCCGTATTGTCTGTTTGAACGATAGATAGACGGTGGGATAGAAAGAGGAGTGTGGAGAGGCACTAGAGCGAGTAGGAGAGGTGAATGCCATTAACCCTGCTGTGTCAGTGTTTCTCTCATTCTCACCTTCTCAGTCCTGGTGGCCCTGCAACCTTGTGGAGCTCAGCCTGGGTGTTCATCCTAATGAGGGGACACAGGGGACATGTTGCTCCTAGCGACAGCCCAGAATGAGTCGTCACGGCACCAGAAGTGCACAGGAAGTGGGAGGTGGAGCAGAAAGAAAAACTGCGTCACATTTCCACTGCACTCCAGATCAGCTTTGCTGGGAAGATGCATAAAATAATTGGTACAATGCCTTCAAAACATTTACTTTTAACTGTCTTTAACTACTTTGGCCTTCCATTTTGGTTTTATATAATCATTATTGTCTCCCAGTGACTTGAACTGTACCAGTACTTGGATGTGTTTAGAAGCAGTATGTTTTTTTCCAATTATAGCTTAAAGGAATATGCCACCTTTTAGGCCAATTTTCCACCTCTCCTTGAGTTAAACAACTGAGCAACTTTACCTTTCCTCAGTTCATCCAGCTTATGTGTCAGTCTGACAGCAGGGCAATAACTACAGCACAGGATATTAGCCTGAAAAGAGCCTGCTGTAGCCCAGTCTGGGCACTAGTGTGTGTGTGTGTGTGTGTGTGTGTGTGTGTGTGTGTGTGTGTGTGTGTGTGTGTTCACTTGATAAAGCATTAAGAATGGCAGCTGAAGATGTGTTGATAGGTCCTCAGGTGGCATTGTGGTGAAGAAAGGGGTTGGAAAGTAATGAGCCGTGACTGGAGATGAGACATAAAAGGGACTTATTGGACTCTGTGTCTGATGTACATCACGCACACCACACCACATACACAACTACCAAACCACACACACACACACACACAGCTTCTCATCTCAGCCAGGAAGAATACTGAGTGCCTGCAGTAAGATGCTTGATCTGCACCCATGACAAACATCCAATGACCAAGACAGACATCCACATGCTTATCTTCACATGCATATAAATATATAAATAGTACACACAAATACTGAAATTATTGTTGAGTCCAGTTTCTGGTCATAGTGCTATCCTATTTTGTTCAGGGGCAATTTGAGAGTTTCCGCCCCTATAGGATTGAGCAGCGGGCTATCCATCGTCACCAGACAATACATGTTGCATGTAGTCTTGTTATAGGGTTGTCACGCTTCACTAGACTGTCTCTGGCTGCGAATTACATTTGCTGCTGCTAGGTGCATCTACATTTCTTGGCTAGATTACTATAGCCTATTGTATAGCCTACAGCCTTTGATTAAGATGTCACTGTCGTTGTTATGAGTTACCTACAGACTGGACTAATTAGTTCATTCAATATGACACAGCCAGCTTTTTCACTTTTTTTTTGTTGAAAAAAGTGAAACACCAGCTCTGAGGCAAAGTGTCTGTTCCTGCATGGGGATGATTCAATCATATAGCTTAAAGAAAAAGTACAAAGTATGATAGCTGCATTTTTGTTTGATTGCTGTTTGCATCCATAGCCAAATGTCTTGATGTGTTTGCTGTGAATACTTGCCCAAGCGCATCTAAATCACAGTTTTTCAAACATTATGTCTTGAGTACAGTAGGCTACCTTACCGATACTTGTAGGAAAAGTGCACACTTTAAGCCAAAAGTACACAATTTAAGCCATGAAGGCAGCATTCTCATACGATCCTTTTGCCTGCAAATAGCAGCACATAGGTGGCACACTGTATGCGATGAGTGATTTCTGATTCAAAAATGTTTTATTTATATATTCTATTAGAGGACAATAAGCTGAGAATGCAGCTCATGAATGTGTCTTTTTAAAACTTAATGAAAAGGGATTTGAAACCAATAAAGAAAAGTATTAACAGATTGGCTGAATGGAGAACCATTATGTATTAATTATTAACGTACCGGTAACGTATGGAAGTGCTTTTGGCATTATGTAATGTAGGGAGGGAATATGAATACATCATACGAAAGACACAATCACTAGACATTCATTCTTCGAATGTATGCACTCCTTGCCTTACTTTTAGACCTATGTTTGGTATCAACCAGAGAAGAATAAAATAAAATTCTCATACAACTAGTCTGGGCTAGCTGGCAACAGTATGTAGTAAATCCTCACACCCCTATCCTCAAGAATGCCTCTAATCGCTGATTTAGAAACCTAGGCTTTTCAGCTCATTGTTTAAAGCATTTGACACTCAATTGTAGTTGATGGGGTGGTGGTTGCAAGACCAATGTGCGGTCAAACTGACCTCGGTTACAAATGCAAATATGAATTTAATGTGTTCTGTCTCTCGAGGTCTGTGTGTGTGCATGTGTGTGTCAGCCTAGTTCTGTAGAGCAGCCTGGCTGTGTGTGTTAGTGGGGTGATAATTTGCCCTCTGACTCTGCTGGCTAGCTGCTGATAGGTGTTGGGGGTGGTGCATGGTGTTTGTGTGTGTGTGTGTGTGCGTGTATGTGTATGCTCTTGTGGTTTTAAACACGCAGAAGTCAGCCCTGTGCCCTTTTAGTGTGTGCACACAAGCTTGGCTCTCTGAGCCTGAGCCCCAGTGAGCATGCTCACATCTGTGCCTGATGGATGTCCTGCCTCAGCCCTTTGCCAGCTCCATTTGGCACCTCCTAATAAGGCCACCAGTATTGTAAACCTATTTCTCTCTCTCTCTCTCTCTCTCTCTCTCTCTCTCTCTCTCTCTCTCTCTCTCCTCTTTCCCATTTCTCTCTCTCTCTCTCTCTCTCTCTCTCTCTCTCTCTCTCTCTCTCTCTCTCTCTCTCTCCCATTCGCCTCTCTCTCTCTTTCCCCCTCTCCCCTCCTCTCTCCACTTTCCCCAGTTCCATCTCTGTCCATCTTCCCCTCTCTTTTCTCCTCCTCCTCCTGTCTTCCTTACTGTCCCCTCTCCCCTCCCCCTCTTCTCCCTCCTTAGCCCCACTTACTGTTAGCAGCGCTGCAACATGGCCATCATCTCCGGCTCCTCACTCCACACTCACTCACACTACCATTCCTCTTCTGCTCCACTGCTTCACTTCTCTCCTCCTGTCATCTCTCCCTATCCCTTCTTTTAGATGGCCTATTGTTTTTCTGTCACCAGGCTCTTGTTTTTCCTTAGGGCCTTTACCCCCTTTTGTAACCCTGCGGTTTTATTTCCAATAGATTCTCTCTTTCTCTGTGGTCCAGTGACTCATCTTGTCATTCTTAAAGAGGTGATGCCTGATGAAGGCACTTTCTCTTTCTTTCTTTCTTTCTTTTTACTTCTCTCTTTTATTCTCTCTCCCTCTCTGTCACTCTCTCTTTCTCCTTTCTCTCTCTCGCTCTTTGTCACTCTCTCTCTTTCTTCCTCACTCTCTGACGCCTCTGTACTGAGGTGCAGCTGGTTGGGTTGTGCTGTTGGGTTGTTTTGGCACCATCCTTCTCACGGTCAGGCAGATGGAAGTTGCTGTCAGCCAGGGAAAGGAGAGGTGTCATGAGATTACAAGATAGGCCTGATGGCTGGGTGAGAAGGAGGAAGACAGAAGTACTGAGAGCTACTGAGGGTTTGGTTGGCTGCCTTGCTATTGCTATTGCTATTGCTATTGCTATTGCTATTGCTATGCTTGTTGATGAATGATCACAGTCATCACATGCTGAAGTGCCGCTGTCTATTCTCTCCCTTTTCCTCTTGAAAACACACAGACAAATACACCACCACTGTGTTTACATTAGACGTCTTAATTACACATGTTCGAATCACAGCATGTGCATTAAACTCACATTAAGCACGCCTGCACATAATCACTGAAGGGAACACAGAATAGAAGCAATATGCAAACACACACACACTCTCTCTCTCTCTCTCTCTCTCTCTCTCTCTCTCTCTCTCTCTCTCTCTCTCTCTCTCTCTGTCTCTCTCACACACACACACACACACACACACACACACACACACAAATGCACACACACACAAAACACACCTCATTTCACATACATAGATACATACACTCTCATCAGAAAATGATGTATGCCCTTAATGTGTGAACTGCAAGTAAGCTTGAAATACTCATTTTTCAGGAAGACAGAAAAACACACGGACACACACACACACACACACACACACACACACAAACACAATTGCTCTCTGTGGGATATCCTTACGATAGCATTATACAGTTACACGGCTGTAGTGTTATTTGCGCTTCTACAGTATCCTTGCACCCATCCATCTCCACATCCTTACTATCCTCTCCGGCTGTCTGGAGACTCTCCTTTGAAATCGCTCCATTCACGGAGAGGCTTGGTCTGCATACTGATGGTATGGCACCACAGCAACACAGCCAGAGCTTCTGCCACAAACTCAGCAGCCACATTTTTACGCCTAAGCACGTACAAGAGCTGTTTCAGCAGGTCCACACGTTCATAGATTTTGTCCATGAACCAATAGAGGAAAGAGAAGAGTAAAAAATAAGAAAGAAACATTTGAAGAAGCATCAAATCGTTTTTTTTTCCTCCTTACTACTCCTAGGGATGCCTATGCAGGCAGGCTTTATGCCTTTATAACGATGTGCACGGATAAGAGGAGCCATAGGAGTTTTATTGGAGCAATCTAGGTTGCTGCTGGTGTTTGCAACTGTATATTTCTGTAACTACACAGCTTCAAATAATGAAAAAAAATACATACATGAAAATAAACAAGCAGTTGGGATGCAACTGAAGAAATGCAAGGGCCTTAAAGTATCCCGTTGTGACAACCACTGAAATTCATTCATCCTCTCTCTGGGACAGAAGTTAGGCCTTCGAGCAGGACATGAGCAATCTGTCTTTAGGCTAGCATACAGTAGAAGAAAGAGAAACGTGAGGAGTGTGGGAAGGAGGAGGGGAAGAGAGAGAGAGAGAGTGAGAAAGAAGAGTGATGAAATATGCTGCCCTGTAAACAGCAGATAGTCCTCTGTAGACTTCAGGCCTTTATAAACGTACAAATGTGTGTGTGTGTGTGTGTGTGTGTGTGTGTGTGTGTGTGTGTGTGTGTGTGAGTGTGTGTGTGTGTGTGTGTGTGTGTGTGTGTGTGTGTGTGTGTGTGTGTGTATACTGTGTGTGAAAGGCGGTGTGGGAGAGAGGGCCCTGGAGGGTCTGGGATGAGGCTCCTGCTGTTCCCCTGGCGGGGCTGGGGAGTGTGCAGTCACACACTGTTAGCTTGTGATTCATCACCAGATAAATTCCAGCAACAGAGAGAGAATTTCCCAGTACACTACAGCACAGCACAGCACAGCACAGCCGGCATCTCTGGGCTTGGGATACTGTATCAGTGACACCACCCACCCCCCCCCCCCCTAAAAAAAAGAAAGCCTGGCATGGAGACAAATGGGCAGTGCCATGCAGAGATAGCCTGGAAATTGCTTCCTACGTACAAGTAATTCCGCTCAATTTTCATCTCTCTCCAATTCTCATTCTGGGATTCCGCCCGTTGGCCTCATTCATAAGTCAATAAGTCATAAGTCAATTTATTTATATAGCACATTTAAAACAACAGAAATTGCAACCAAAGTGCTTCACAAGGTTTAGCAACAGGCACATAAGTGCTTCCAATAAATAAATAGTTTAAACACAGGAATGTATAAAAGATCAAAAACAGTTGTGACGGTCGCACATGAACACCCACCCCCTTGCACAACAAAGAAAAATAAGTTAAAGAAAAAAAAATAAATAAAAATAGCCAACAACAGAAAGACAAGACATCAGATGGTACCAAAAGCAAGTGTGTACAAATGGGTTTTTAACAAAGATTTAAAACTGCCAATATTTGGGGCTGATTTGATGAGTGGTGGGAGGCTATTCCAGAGTTTAGGGGCCACAACTGAGAAGGCACGGTCACCTTTGGTTCTAAGGCGAGTAGAGGGGACTGAGAGTAGCATTTGTGAGGAGGACCTGAGTGACCTTGGGGCAGAGCGAGGGGTTAAAAGATCTGTAATGTAAGATGGAGCAAGGCCATTTAGAGCTTTAAAAACAAAAAGTAAAATTTTGAAGTCAACTCTAAATTTGACAGGTAACCAGTGCAGACGGGCTAGGACTGGGGAGATGTGCTCAGATTTCCTAGTACCTGTTAAAAGCCTGGCGGCAGCGTTCTGTACAAGTTGAAGCCTATTTAGATTTGTCTGTGTTAAAACTGAATATAGGGAGTTACAGTAGTCCAGACGGGATGTGATAAAGGCGTGAATGATGGTCTCAAGGTCCTGTGTAGAAATGAATGATTTGAGTTTGGCTATATTCTTTAGCTGATAAAACCCACCCTTAACCACACTGCTGACCTGCTTGTTAAAGTTCAGGGAGCTATCTAGGAGAACACCAAGATTTCTTACCACGCTATGGACATTGCTGGAGAGGGGACCAAGGGAGTTTGAGAGTTTGGTGATGGAAGTGGGGGAACCAAGTAGTAAGACCTCAGTTTTATTGTCATTGAGTTGGAGGAAATTGCAAGCCATCCAAGATTTGATGTCTTTTAGGCAGTCCAATAGATTGCTCAAAGAGCAGGTGGGATCGGGTGTCACAGGCAGGTAGAGCTGGGTGTCGTCCGCATAGCAGTGGTAGTTGATGTTGTGCCTCTGCAGGATTGACCCAAGGGGTAACATATAGAGAGAGAAAAGAAGGGGACCTAAAATTGACCCCTGAGGGACCCCACAATTTATGGCAGCTGAGGAAGAGGAGCATCTCCCCATCTGAACTGAAAAAGTTCGACCCTTTAGGTAAGAGGAGAACCACTGTAGGACAGGGCCCTGGAGGCCAACAGTATCTTTTAGACGAGTGAGGAGGATGTCGTGATCAATGGTGTCGAAAGCAGCACTGAGATCGAGGAGGACCAAGATAGCTCCAGATCCTGAGTCAATGCACAGTAGGACATCATTGAGGACCTTCAATAGAGCAGACTCCGTGCTGTGTAATGCCCTAAAACCTGACTGGAATTTGTCGAAAATATTGCAGGTGTTTAAATGGGAGGAAAGCTGGGTGATGACCACCTTTTCTAAGATCTTAGATAAAAAGGGTAGTTTGGAGATGGGCCGATAATTTTGTAGGTCATTCGGGTCTAGGTTGGACTTCTTCAGAAGTGGCTGGACAGAAGCCTGTTTAAGACAGGAGGGGATGACACCAGTAACCAGGGAACTATTTATTATGGATAAAATCAGAGGACTGAGTGATGGTAAAACGTCTTTTAGAAGACGGGAGGAAATACTGTCTGTGGGACAGTAAGTTGGCTTCATGTGGGAGACCACATCAGACAGTTGGACAGGTGTTACTGGAGAGAACTGTTTGAAAGTGTGAGGTGAAGAGGGGCTTTCAACGGGGTCAGAGGATAATTTAGGGATGTTGGCCCTAATGTTCTCGATTTTGTCAGAGAAAAAATGTAAAAATTTCTCACAGAGTTCGTTGGAAGGAGGGGGGGCATGTATGACCTCTGGACTTAATAGAGAGTTTATTGTTTTAAACAGCACTCTGGGTCTGTTTGCGCCATTTTGAATTAGATTGCTAAAATACTCCTCCCTTGCCTTCTTCACAGAGAGCTGATATGACTTGTAATGCTCTTGTAGAATAAAATAGGATACCTGTAGTTTATCGGTTCGCATGGGATCCATCCTGTTCGAACCAATCAGTGACCTTTAAGAATGCAGCGTAAGAATACGATTGGCTATCGGACAAGGGCTGATCCAGCAAGCAATTGTTTCTCACTAGTTGAGATCCCAGACCTTTGTACAAAGAGAAGTGTAGACCAAGGGGGCTGGTTATGACCAGGCTAATGCAGAGAGGGTGGTGGGGAAGAAATGGGAAGCGGTAGGGAGGGGGACTGGGTGTCACATCCCATCCACAGACACCCAGCCCCACCTCAGAGTGACAGTAATGCACCTGCTTAAGTCACGCACACAGAGCCTGCGGTCTCCAGCCACAGCGAGGACCTCAGGGTGCCCAAGGGTGCTCTAGAGTAGACAGCAGTGAGGAATGAGAGTGTGCTGCCTGATCTGATTTAATAAGAGGCAGAGCACAGAGACGGGCAAGGGGGAATGAGGAAAACATACGGACAGAGCATGAGAGAGATAAAGAGGGAGAGAAAGAGATGAGAGAGAGAGAGAGAGAGAGAGAGAGAGAGAGAGAGAGAGAGAGAGAGAGAGAGAGAGAGAGGGGGAGAGAGAGAAAGAGAGAGAGAGAGGGAGAGAGAGAGAGAGAGAGAGAGAGAGAGAGAGGGAGAGAGAGAGAGAGGCCTGCAGGCATACAGCTTGAGGAAAGCAGCTGGTGTGATTTGGCTAACAGAGGTGATGGGGTTGTTGGGTGGCACAGAAGGGATATTGACCTTTGTGTGTGTGTGTGTGTGTGTGTGTGTGTTTGTGTGTGTGTGTCTGTGTGTCTGTTTTACATGTGTGGGGGCTATTCCGGCTACTGTGTATGTATGTGTGTGTGTGTGTGTGTGTTTTACATGTATGGGTGTCCGTGATGTGATCTATGTGTACGGTGTATGTGTGTGTGTGTGTGTGTGTGTGTGTGTGTGTGTGTGTGTGTGTGTATGCGAGACCCTCAAACAGTTTTGTGTCAGTGTGTGTCTTTTAACAGCCCATTCCACTGTGCAGGGCGCGCAGGTGGTCACTGGTAATGAAGGCTTATTTCCCAGCAGCACCTCAGCAGGAGCCACATCAGCACTGTAGTCACCGCAAACACCTGCAGTGAGCAGTGTGTGTGTGTGTGTGTGTGTGTGTGTGTGTGTGTGTGTGTGCGCGTGTGTGGTGTGTGTGTGTGTGTGTGTGTGTGTGTGTGTGTGTGTGTGTGTGTGTGTGTGTGTGTGTGTGTGTGTGTGTGTGTGTGTAGGATGGAAGTGAAATAGGATATGTGATGAATGTGTCATGATCTGAATTGACAAAATAATGAGGGACACCAAGAAAAATGTCTTTGGAAATACAATATGATGTAGACATATGATGGTTAAGGGCAGGGCTGTAGCCTAAATAAATATGCCTGAATAGAATCTGCTCTGTATCTGCTCCCTTGAAAAGCTCCATGTCATATCCTTCCTGGGAAACTGCTTGGCTGGAGGCTCTTAGATTTGTTATTTTTCTGTTATTGTTTTGGAAGAGCATTGAAGCATTGAACAGTGAGCAGAGGTGCAGGCGGTGCAGTCAAGCCTCTGCCAAACATGGGTGGTGAACCCTCTCCAAGAAAGCCCCCCGCACCCCTCATGTCACATCCTCTCTGTACCAGACAACATCAGTTGACACCTTCTTTGAAGTCCCTCTCAGTAATCCCGACTACTGTGGCAGCAGAGCTCCTGTTGAAGGCTCAATTGCCATTTTGTCATAGTGCATTAAAGTAAATATGGCTAAGTAGAAACTAAACAGATGTCATGTGTGCTGATTAAGTGCTGATACCCATCCAAACATCAGCCTAATCCTCTGGCTTGGCCACAAAACAGGAGGGCTTGCCTGGCTCTCTCTCTCTCTCTCTCTCTCTCTCTCTCTCTCTCTCTCTCTCTCTGGCTGACTCCTGCCTATGCTGCTCGATCTCTGGAAGCATTTCCTGTTCATTAAGTCCCTGTAAGTCAGTGCACGAGACCATGCCCTGCATCTCAATGACCCTCCCCCTCACACCAGCAGTAGCATGGGCGTGTTGCTGTCGCGTCTCCATCGTGTTTTGGTCTGCAGCGGAATAGAGGCGTGTATAGGCTAAGTCCTTTGCCCTGGCGCAGTCAGGAATGATTGATTTGGGGTTCAGGCCATCGCCATCATGCCAATCAATGACTATGATTAGAAGCTAATTGTGTGGCAGCTGCTGTGGGCTGGGCTCCATAGATAGGGTCTGCCAGGTGACAGATGACCATTAGCATCACTGGCAGCATTACCTTCTCTTGGAACACTTGGAACCTTTGGGGACATGAACTGGCCTTTAGGCATTGGAGTATTATGGATGTGAACTGGCCTTAAGGCATTGGAGTATTATGGATATGAACTGGCCTTAAGGCATTGGAGTATTATGGATATGAACTGGCCTTAAGGCATTGGAGTATTATGGATATGAACTGGCCTTTAGGCATCGGAGTATTATGGATATGAACTGGCCTTTAGGCATCGGAGTATTGTGAATACTAGCTGGCTTTAGGCTAGCCTAGAACTCTAGATGTACTGTACTCTAGCAAATGTCTAGCTATCAGCCATAGGTTGTACACAGACATCGGCAGTGTCCGAACTGTCTATCCAATCACAACGATCTAGGTTGTATTTAGACATTGTGGTGTTTAGCCAATCACAACATTCTATCTGGACAAAGTCATTGGACGGGCTTAGTGTTGTTTAAATCAGTTGTACTGATTGGTTGTGGCCGTCTTACCCAAGGGTCTATCACTCGTGGTCAGACTATAGGCCTACATTTTATGTGATAGTCTCGTCAGACTAGCTTTAGGCATTGGTGTATTGTGAATATGAACGCTCTTTAGGCATTGAAGCATTATGGATATGAACTGGCTTAAGGCTGAGCTTCACATTCAATATGTGTACATGGACACTGATATTCCATAAATCAGAATATTATGCTTTTCCAATTTGATGCTAACATGTTAGCAGGATATTTTTGATTAAGGACATGATTAAATTATGTGAGGTATTTTGATCACACATGTAGCATAACAATCACAGTCACATTACTGAGGTGTGTGTACTAGACATGTACACCGTAATTTAATTTTTTCGCTGACTTTTGTGTGGGTGGGATCCATTGACCAAGGAAGCGTGATGGTTAAAAAGATTTTATTTTTTTTCAGAAGGATTTGATGAATTGGTCTCTGTGCTAATCAGACTATGCAGTGTTCCATTTGAACAGGAGCATGACCAGAATATTATATGAGTAACTCGCATCATAATTACAATATTGTCACATTCAGATTAAGCCCAATAGTCATAATATTTCTGTCTGTGGAAACAAGGTCAGTACGTCCTGCTGGCCAGAAACATCAAATGGCTTCAGAGAACCTGGATTTAAAATCAGCTCGAGCTCAGCTGTGTTCTCCTGGCAGAATGTGAGCTATTAGAATGCAAATGTATGCCCCTACAATGCAGGGTTTCATTTCTTCTTCAGTTTGTTCCCTGTTTCTTTGCCAGTTTAATTCAACATTGCAGTTTTTTTTGTTAATAATTTCACCTCACAACCCCACCCTCCATCTTCCTCCAGTGCTTGGGAGGAACAGTAAAGAGACGTTGGTGTGCAAACTTCATTCGAGCTCTCATAAATCACTGGGAATAGCAAGAGCATCCGCTAGTGGAGTTTGTTGAGTAATCTAATATAGTCAGGTCTCGGGCAGACGCAGCATCAAGTAATGTGTAGTTTCAGCAATCCTTTGCGTAATACCCAATCAATATGTTGTTGAAAGTCCATTCCGTGTCAGTCAGCGTCATCTGAGAGGGCTCTTACTGCTCGTCTATGGCACCTGCTCTCTCATTGACCTCATCAGAATGAGATGTCGTGGAGATGTAGTAGCCTAGTTTTGTGCCTGTAATAATGACCACTGTTATAGTGGTAAAACAAGAGGTGGGTAAAGCCAGAGCCATAGAGCTCTGGGTAAAGCTATACAGTGATTACAGCAAATTGGGCCACAATACAGTATATAGAATCAGATGTTTAAAAACCATTAAATCTGCAGTAAACAAGGTTATTGCTGTGGTATTACATTTTAAATTAAGATAATGCAGTGGGATTTGTCTGTGGTAAAAGTTGTAATTGGTGCATAAACTATATTAAACAGTGGATACATTTCCAAAATCTGAGAGGTGGGTGAGCTGTGTTTACTCGCTGCATTTAGCCACCACTACATCCCTGGTGATATAATACAACACACATTCAGTACTGTAGTCATCAAATAATACACACTATGCACAAGTAGAGTGTGTGTGTGTGTGTGTGTGTGTGTGTGTGTGTGTGTGTGTGTGTGAGATCCATAGCTGGAGGAGGAGGACTGGGAGAGTCAGGGGAGAGGGAATCATGAATATTGAAGGCCCTGTCAGCCACCTTCCACATTGGGCCACATGTTGATGTATAGACCCGCCCAGGGACATGCCTGGTCACTGACGGACCGACCGGAAGACGTGATTAGTGATAAATCAGTGTGACTGGACTCAGCTGACAGGCAGATGGAGATCACGCAGTAATAACCAACATGTCTTTGCTGTCTGCAGGCAGAAATAGCTCAGAGAAGTTAGAGGGGAAATAAGCATATTGAAACTGTGGTGCTCTGCAGCAGTTCTGACAGATTGAGTGTGTTTTTGTAATGAGAGTGGAGGGATATTTATTGCCTCGGATGTGGGTTTTAAATAGTATTTTTATGTCGAGAGAAAGGTATGCTGAGTAGCCTGGCTGTTGAGTATCACCAAACTAGGACTGGAATCTGTCTGAGAAGTGGAAATCCATGAATATGACTTCTCCCCTAAGGCCTAAGTTCACCCTATTTGTTTCTAACCCTGCAAACTGTCCAAACAGAGTAGAACATATTGTTTTGAAATACACAATAGTGAACTGTCAAATAGAAAAAAAATACTCAATTTGAAATGAACCAGAGCCATAGCACAGAAGAACACGACTAAGGGCTGGCAGTCTAGTTTCAGACGACACAATTTTAGAAAAGATGTCCAGGTTGGTTTGGGAATGACAGATAACCGGCTTGCGTCATAGGTCAATCGCTAGAGAACAAGTAGTCTGGTGTGAACTACTCCTCAGACACGATCAATGGCAATTGCAGCCTTGACACAAGTTGCCAGGGAGTATCTATCTAGCATGCCAAATAGCTAGGAGAAATCCTACGAGACTAGCTTTCCAGCTCTAGACATATGGAGTGCCCAAATCAAATCTACTAGCCATAGCCCTCTGGTATAGAAAAAAAGCCCACAGGTTGTATTGAAAAAAAAAGTACTTTGTTTGTACTGTTTTAGACTAATTAATGTTGAACCTGCTGTTCCTCTTGTACTGAACAGAATTGCCATTGCAACAACACATCATCAGTAGGGTAAAACTAACCTGTCTAACGACGGTCTAAACCCAGCTCACGTTCCCTATTAGTGGGTGAACAATCCAATGCTTGGTGAATTCTGCTGTTTCACAATGATAGTAAGCACATGGCCCTTGGGCCACTTGTACAAGATATGCAGCCGCAGCACTACAGCACTACACCATTATGAAAAGAGCTTCAGACTCCATTGAGATGTGCCCTGCTGCCCAGCCTGTGGAACTGCTTGATAGGGGTACAAATGTCTGACATTTCATTCACATTGGGGTGAGTGCATATGGTAAGGGTTGGAGATTCAGCCTACAATAGCCTCAGGACAATAGGCCTCATATAATTCAGCATGGATCCATAGGGTAGGTTGCTGTTTCTAAACGACTTGGGCTGTCACCACTCACTATAGTGAATATATATTATATGTTATATTCTAATATATATTTATGTCTGGCAGGGCAGGCACATGTACATTCACAGAGCAAGCCGTAAAAAGCCTTCCACAGCTACACTCCATGTCATCTTCTGCCAGGAGAGGCCTTATCTCTCTCTGTCATCGGGGAAGGAAAATCCATTTGTTATTAAGGAGCTGTGCTGCTCCTGGCTGAATGGAGGGGGGAATGGAGTGTGTGTGTGTGTGTGTGTGTGTGTGTGTGTGTGTGTGTGTGTGTGTGTGTGTGTGTGTGTGTGTGTGTGTGTGTGAGAAAGGCCCTTGCTCACGTCATGAGGACGAGAAAGAGGGAGAGAGAAGGGGGAGGGAGTGAAGTGGAGGAGTTAATTTATGAAATTGAGAAGGTTGAAATCGACAGAGAAAGAGAGGAGAGAAAGACAGCAAAAATATAGTACGGTCAGCTGTGCAGGTCAGTGAGTGCAAGATGGAGAGAGAGAGAGATATTACAATCTAATAGCCTACTGGAAAGCAAATGTGTGGAGAAGTGGAGGAGAGAGGCAGGGTGATGTTTGACAGTGAAGGAAAGATTCGGAGGAAAGAAGGAGATGAAAGACAGAGAGAGAGGAAATGGTGGTGATGTGATGGGTGGTGGGGGGTAGTATGGTAGACATGGAAATTTTGCATAGCCAAGGGGCCCACAGCGTAATTTATTATGCAATAAAACGGGTTTGACACAGTTGTGGAATTATTGAATCGGTAGTTTATGTGCAGCGTAACTGAGGGGGCGTCCATATTTGATATTTGAAGTGCAGCAAAATCCATCACAGTACGGTACGGCTTTTCTGCTAGCCCAATTAATATTACCTAAATATTACAACACTATGTCTTCAAAACAATTTTTTTTCTCTACAAAACTCACTTCATTTTTGCCTTATTTGCCTTGGCACTGGTGATAATTTTGGCTTTGTATATGGCTTTGGCTTTATATATGGCTATCATCTAGTCAACATGGGCTGTGTTGGGTGTTAGCTAGGCTACTAAACCAGATCATTGTGACGTCAAGCATATTACTAGCATACACATGGCCTATCCTGGAGCTTATGGACCTTTGGCTGTGAGATGTCATGAGTCTATTGAGAGTAACAGTCGCTCTCATTTCACAGGATTCTCTCACTTGGCTCAGCAATACGCTTTTAACAAATTTACATCCAACTAAGCTGTACACTTGAGTTGAGATCCAACTAAACTGTACACTTGAGTTGAGATTTTGATTTGGATGAGGACCCCAACAATGTCAGAGGAGTCACAGTTTATTTATTCAGTAAACATGTGCTTTTATGTCTTATTGACAGTGACGTTGAAATGTAAGTCGTGTGATTCTTCTGATAGCTTAGGGTTGCTTTGACTTGTTTCTCAGTAAACACTGGAGGTACATGTCAGCCTGCTGTCCTTATTTACCCTTTGCCTTCTACTGTACCTCAACACTAAAGCCCTTCATCATCATCACCATCATCATCCTCCTCATCATCATCATCACCGTTGCAGCTCTGCCGAAGAGGATTACACCATCACCATTATGGAGTTCTTAACTATATTTATCTATGGGCATGAGTGCACTGTCTCTCTCTCTCTCTCTCTCTGTAACACATTCTCTCTAACTCATTACCCCAAAATGAGTTGTAGTCGTAATAGCCTTGTGTGTCCTGGACTAACCCACTGAGACAACTTTGGACAAATTGTTAACAGAGGAGCTAAGAGCAGACGTAATAAACATTTGCGTTCAATACACTTAACATTCGCAATCAACAGTTTCTTTCACAAAGCTAAACGAGGCAAAGGCTGCAAAATTACACACTCACTCTCTCTCTCTCTCTCTCTCTCTCTCTCTCTCTCTCTCTCTCTCACACACACACACACACACACACACACACACACACACACAGGAAGCGACACAGAAAGAGAGAGAGAAGCAGACCGACATGTATACACAAGCACACGCACACACAGACAAACACACACAAGCACAAACACACACATTAATATACACACACAGGCTCTAGAGTGCAGCACTACAGGTCTGAGAGCACCCACCTCACTACAATAACAGCTGGCCTGCATGGTTGTCATTTGATTTTCTTTCATCCAATCTAGTTATGTTCCCAAAATGGAGAAAGGGAGCCTTCTGTTTTAGAAAGAAATTAGTGTCTATGTTATAATGGCTGAATCCCAATGTCCACCCTAAGCCCTCAAAGACTTAACTGGCATGAACTGGCCAATTACAAGGTAGAGTCATCCTCATTAAGTCTTTGAGGGTTAAGGGCTTAGCACTTAGTGGGGCATTGAGATTTAGCCAATGTCCACCCATTGTTTTCACTGGTTATTTATTTCACATGCAGTGTAGCCGTTCATAAAGTTAATCAAGCGTGAGAAGTATTTGGCTCCACAGTGCCATACTGTATCTACACACTGTTAGTATGGGCACAAATACTCTTCCATTCGTCCACACTGATTTCAAAGTGAAGTGATGGAGGGAAAGACTCCATTATTTGTTCATACCCTGACTGTTCTATATATTGTGGAATAGAAATAACTACTGTATACTGTCAGTTATTGCCATCTGTAAATATTGGACAACTTTAACATATGAGGACTTTTGTGACTTATTGTGACTTATTTTCACAATGTTTTTGCAATTTCAACCATATTGCTGCTACTACTCCTTACATTTTCTATTTTTTAACAGAGCACTGATTTTTAGCACTGAAGGTGGAGGGAGAATATATAGAAGTTAGCAGGAGTGAAAAGAGCATTTCAGTTCAGTGTGGAAAAGAAAATTGCACCTTTTTTGTCGTTCAACAGTCTGACTGCTGGAGGCTATAAGCTCTTCTCCATTGAGGAGCCGTGAGCAGGTATGGTGCAGTAGGCTACCCTCTCTCTGATGGCAGTAAAGGGGGAAAAGTGCATGATTTAGAAGTCAAGCTGAGTCAATAATATCCCCTCCTTGTTATAAATGACATGGCCGCCCTGGATCAATGGCTGTCGGGTTTGAGAGCTAAGGTGTATGATGACCATAAAGAACCATAGAATCCATCCGTCTTTAATGGACTACAAAAGACCTAATAGATTAGAAGGCACACATTTTTCAACCGGAGGCCTATTTCCTCTGTCATTTTAACCACTTTTCCTCAGTCTTGAGACTGGTGCAATCACATAAGGGCAACTGAATAGAAGTCCTAATGTCAGTGACCCTCATTCATTTGCCAGTACAGCAGTAACACCTAGGATGTGGCTCAGCATTCAGTTTGATAAGCCTGCTGTGTACATCCAGTCCAACTTCTGTAGTAAAAGAGACCATTCTTGTATCTTTTTGCTCATTCTTGAATTTGCTCTGGGAAAAATAAAGTACTATCTTATATGTAATATCTTAACTTAGTGTGAGTGAGAAAGGGCTATATGACCTCTATTTTGGTGCTTTTCCATACATACATATCTGCTCTACTCAGTTTGGTACCTGGTCATTTGCGTCCATTACAAATAGGTACCAAATCTGTGTGCCAATAGTGGGTGGGGCGAGGGGTGTAATCTGGCCTAAGCAGGTACTAAAAATGGAAAAGGGCCTTCAGTGTAGGACTATGCCGTGTTCTGTCCCAGTGGCAAATCCCAAATGGAATACAGAGGGAGTGGACAGAGGACCGAGGAGGGATCCACAGCATGAAGACAAGTCAATGGGCATGGAGGCTACAGGAACCATATAAACTTGCATTGAGCCAAAAATGCTCCCATATGGCTATGGCTCGCTTTAACATGACTAATGGGTACTTTAAGTAAAGAGCGACTGCGTCTCAGACTAATTGATTTCATGCGAGTGTGCACACACACACACATACTGTACACACTTGCACACACAGTCTGCTGCTTACTAAATGTCTTTTTCACCTAGCAGTTGGAGCTTTTATCCTATGCTATGACCAACCTATTTGTCTCTTTTAGACTGCAAATGCATATTAACGTTTATGTGTGTGTGTTTGTGTGTGTGTGTGAGAGAGAGAAAGTGTGTGTGTGTCATTCCTGTATATACACATGCATACATTTGCACTTAGAAAGAGGGAAGAGTGCGTAATAATGTGGCAGATGGGAGCTCTTTGCTCACTGGTGTTGTTTGTGTGGCTGCTGGAGATGTGAGGTATTAGTCTAGTGATCTGATTCCACCACCCACAGCAGCAGACTCTTTGCCCAGAAATCTATACGCCCCTAGCAGCAGCAGATTTAATTTACTCTCAGGGAAGTCTACTAGTGATTTGCAATTTGGCATGCAAGCTGGATCCTCCTAAAACTGGAAAGAAATTGCTTGGCAAATGAGCCTGATTTAGCTCTCAAAATCTGTAAATTCCTTGCAAAACCATATCGCACAAACAGGCAAACAGTAGGGTTAGGGTTAGTTCTCTGAAGATCTTTGAAGGATTCTTGAGGCACCCAAAATGAGGAACCCTTACAAGAGTCTCAAGTGTCCTTCAAAGATCTTCAGAGAACTAATGTATTTTTTAAAGGGTTCCTGAAAGCTCCCTTAAGCTCAATTCAGACTGAAGATCCGCGATGAGATGAAACGGTTTTAGAGAGTAGTTGCGGCGGTGTGAATCAATCGTCGCAGGTTGTTGCAGGCAGTTGCAAGCCGTCGCAAAAGATTTAACATGTCAAATCACAGTTTCTGAGTTTTAGAACGTCGCAGCCCGTCTCGTTGCGGATCTTTGGTCTGTAGGCACCTTTAGGGGTTTTTGCCAGTTTGGCGAAATGAGGAACCCTGAAATGTGCTTTGCGTATCCTTTCATTTTAAGAATGTGGGTCTGTGTGTGGTCAGGTTAGTTTGTTGCTGTCCAGAGCTGAATGCATCTAGCTCTGCTTTAAGATTTAGCTGGAAGACTGAATTATTGAATGTGCTCCTTCAGTTTGCCAATTTTTATGTGCTATTTATTATGACCACAGCATAGCGGGCATATATAGTAGGTGTTGCTTGAGTTCCTTCCCCATACCCTTGTTTGTTTGTTTTTTAAATGATTTTCGGTCATCCATCTAGTTAATTAACTTACTGTACAGTATATGTTTGTGCGTGTGTGTGTGTGTGTGTGTTTGTGACTGCATTAATTGGAGAAATCTTCCACCCAAGAAAGCGGAGACTCAAAACAGTTTTACACAAATCAATTCCTGCTCTCCTTCAGTGTGTTCTGTCCTGTTGGGCCATATGGGCGTCTGTCTCCAGCTGGCTCCAGGGCCAGGAGGTTGCAGGGAGCCACAGGGGTGCGGTCAGTGTGCTGTGAATAAGCCCCTTCCATTTATTAACAGCAGAGCTTGGAGAATTGCCCAAGGGCTGATTAATGGATGTAGTTTGGAGTCATTTGTATGTGTGTGTGTGTATGTTTGTGTGTGTGTGAGTGAGTGAGACTGTGTGTTTGTGTATATGAGTGTGTGTGTGTGTGTGTATGTTTGCGTGTGTGTGTGTGTGCGTATGTGTGTGTGTGTGTGTGTGTGTGTGTGTGTGTGTGTGTGTAATACAGTTTAACACACACACACAAAAGAAAAATCTATTTTTTACCACCTGAGCCGATCTCAGAGCTCAGCTGAAGGCATAGCGCTATAGCCGCAGTCTTGGGAAAAAAATTGCAACACGAGTCAATTACCTCCCTCTCCGCCTTGGCTTCTGACAGCCTTTTCCCCCACCAGCATCCCATCATGCCCGTGTCCCCATTCCTTCATTTCTATTAGCTCTCAATGCCGACGAGGGGAAATGTAGCGCAGGAACAGGCTGTGTGCTATGTGTGTTGTGAAGGGTGGTGTGGTGGGAATATGTGTTTTTCATTTGAAGAGTCCTGTCAGTCCTGAAGGCCAGGAGACGGCTGTCAGGAGACGTTTGACACACACAGTAGCCTATGGGGAGGATCACACAGACCACAACGGAGTTGCATTGCATTTTTCAGTTCAATTCAATTCAATTTTATTTGTAGAGTGCACAAATACAATACACTGTCTTGTGGCACTTTACAGACAGTACAGGGAGCACCCATGAGTAACAGGGTCAAGGAAAAACTCCCTTCAATTACTAATAATTCATTTTTAGGAAGAAACTTTGGTCAGAGCCACGCCTCATGGACTCAACCCACCTACCTGCATTTTTCAAAACCATTTCGTAACCTATGAACCAACATTTAAAAGCAATAGCTCATTCTGTATGTGGTGGGTACATGTACTGAATGGATAAGATGAAAAAGTTCTGGCTAAATTAAGTCTTTATATGTTTGTTTGGGTTTTTTTTTTTAGCCAAAAGTGCTTGGTAATGGCACCAATCTTCCCCCTACGTTTAATTTATGGGGTCTGTTGTTCCAGAGAGGAGATGGAGGAGGCTGAGGAAGTGAGTATTGATTTGTCGGGTCGGAGGGAGGAGAAAGGGGTGTGTGTGTGTGTGTGGGGGGGGGGGGGGTGTTGATGGGTTGAATTGGGAGTCTGAGAAAGGCAAAGGTAGAGAAAAGAAAAAGAAATAAAAGCGAGAGATGCCAGAAACCAAAAGCGACAGATGGACTGATAGAGAAGAAGAGAGAAAACCCCTAGCCAGACATTCTCCATTCTGTGGAACATTTTGAGGATAAGACATCCAGAGAGTAGAAGACTAGACACACATGACAGGGCAGGACAGAATCACAATCAGAACCAGAATCAGAATCACAGCGATGGAATGAGAGTTCCGAAAAGAGGCACAGAGTCCTAGTGTGAAGGGAAGAAGCGCTGGTGCAGTTGGAATATTATCAAAGACAGAGGCACCTGTTTCTCCCATGGAAGTCTGGGCAACCCTTGCATGCCAAGGGAATAGGTGAGGCTAGCAGAGGCCCAGCATATGGCAGATGAAAGGGAGTGTGTGTGTGTGTCTGTTGTTTGAGTTGTGTGTGTGTGTATGTGTGTGTGTTCGTGCATTTGTGTATGTGTGTTTGCACGTGTGTGTGTGTGTGTGTGTGTGTGTGTGTGTAAGGCTATGTGTAAGTGTGTGTGTGTGTGAGTGTGCTCCCCACAGACATGTAACGCCTTGCATCCCACTCACATCAAGAGCAGCTCTGTTGAAACCAACAACAAAATAAA
>JAODXP020000052.1:177500-257500 GCA_027497455.2 Sardinella longiceps | reverse complement strand
CAATCATGTTCAAAATATTTCACAGCTTTCAGCCATCTCCATCTTTCAAAAGCATGTCCTATACTTATCCTTGTTTTATTCTTGTATTTTGGAAGCATACAATGCCTTGTCAAGGACATCATTGCAAACACTACTTGAAATAACAACACACACTACTTGTACTTGCAACTTAGCTTTTCTAATGCAAATTTTCTGGCTGGACTACACAGGGCTGGCATATCAGTGTTTACTGTAAAATGCACATGATTCCTTCATGCCTGGATTTTTTGGAACACATTTCTTGCATACTGCTCCTTTAACTAATGGATTCTGAAATTACTCTAGTCTTATTCCTATTCTAGTAGCCTGTTAACAGAATGAAAGAGAGGCAATTGAACAAGTGTTAATGAGAGAAAGAAAGGCCCAATAGTTTGATTTTGATTGAGCTTTGAGTTTGTCTCTGATGCTCCCATCACCATTTCCTATCACTAGCTGTCTGTAGCTTTGCATCAGAAAGGACAGGGTCAGGCTTTCATAAAACCATTACAATCTCTTTAGTGTTAACAAATATGGGCTGTTTCGAAGCACACACACACACACACACACACACACACACACACACACACACACACACACACAAACACACACACACACACACTGGACAATGTGTACTTACTGACAAATTTGATTGAACCTAAAAGCTAGCCGCACACACACTTACAAGACATTGCCACCCTTGCATAAAAATAGAAGCCAAAAAGCGCAACCGACTGGGACAGAAGCCACTGCAATCACTCACAAAATGTTTTGATTGCACCCTGCAAATGTGACTTGATGGCAACATAACTGCAAGGCACGGAGGAAGAAGAAGAAGAAGCAAAAGGACAGGAACAAGAGCTAAAATGCCTGGCAATTACAGAATGAATCAATAGGCTGGGGCGGCCTCTCCTCTAATCAAATAGAGTGCCCACTGAGCCCCTCCAGAGCTGGGGCTGATTAGAGCTGGCCGTCACTGCGGAGGGGACCTTAGGGTGAGGAGCGGCCAGCCAGCCGGACCAATGCTGTGTGTGTGTGTGTGTGTGTGTGTGTGTGTGTGTGTGTGTGTGTGTGTGTGTGTGTGTGTGTGTGTGCAGTACAGTACAGCCCTATGGCTGGGAGACTGCTTGCCATTTGGGAGGATGACATTTACATTTACTTACATGTCCCCAGTCACCATAGGGCCAATCTGCAGAGACACAGGAGACTTAGCGCGGCTCTGACCGCAGGCATTTTTTATTATTTTTTTGGGGAGAAGGAGAGAGTTTGATGGTGACTTTGTCAGGAATAGCTCAGAGGTGTGAGGGATTCATCTGCAAAAGCTTCAGGGATTTGATCACATTTTTGTTTTGGGTTTGCCTCTACTTCCGATGTAACAGGTTTTTTTGTGTTTTTTGGTGAGAAAAAAAGTGGATGGGGAAGGGAGCCTCTCTTTGCATTCTTCCCCATGTAGAAATTTGTCTGGGGGTCACTCTTGCATACACGTGTTGTTTATTGTGAATGCTCAGTCATGCGTGTGGCCATGACTTCATGACTAAGAGCTTTCATTTGGAGAGGTCAGTGCAGGGAGACAGGAGGATGTAACATGGCTCTTTCCCCCTGTTTGCACAACTTCAAATATAAACCTCCACATAGTGAGTCAACTATATGTCCTAATATAGTTTAGTATAGTATATAGTATGGTTTTTGATTGAGCTCAGAGAGATAATCCTGTCAGTGCCAAGCAAGTGTACTGTATGCTATGGAGGTGCTGACTAGAATTCAAACACATTTGGAGCTCCAAACAGATGAAGAGTGTGATTGTGTGTGTGTGTGTGTGTGTGTGTGTGTGTGTGTGTGTGTGTGTGTGTGTGTGTGTGTGTGTGTATGTATGTGTGTGTGTGTGTGTGTGTGTGTGTGTGTGTGTGTGTGTGTGTGTGTGTCTGCTCAGATATTGGGAGGTGTGGGATGGGGTTCTGTTCTCAAGAAGCCACAAGGCTGTGTGTGTGTGTGTGTGTGTGTGTGTACACTCACATATGGGGAGGGGTGGGATGGGGGTCTGTACTCAAGAAGCCACAAGGCTGCAGGGAATCAGCTGAGAAGCAGAATCAGAAGTCTAATCTGGCTCTTCCACCCGCCTGCCTCGCTCTTTCTGTGTGTCAGTTTGAATGGATCTGGGACACAGTAAGGAGATGGGAGGTTCCTGTCTGTGAGTGGCTGAATTGCAGTGGCCTGTCCAAGCTGGATGTGGTTGTGGTGAGCTTTGCTGACACAGTTAAATAGTTGCCAGTCCCATTGCAACAGTATGTGTGTCAGTGTGTGTGGCTAAAAAAGCATTCCTGCCTACTATGTTCATGCTGCTGCTGTGTGTGTGTGTGTGTGTGTGTGTGTGTGTGTGTGTGTGTGTGTGTGTGTGTGTGTGTGTGTGTGTGTGGGTGTATGGCCCAAACTTTTGGCCATGGTTGCCATGTCTCTCATTAAATGACAGAATGTCCTTCCCAGATCTCCCTCTGACACAGTTTTGTTCTTTCTCTCTCTGTCTCTGTCTTTCTCTCTCTCTCTCTCTCTCTCTCTCTCTCTCTCTCTCTCTCTCTCTCTCTCTCTCTCTCTCTCTCCTCTCTTTCGTCTCCATCCCCATGCAGTAGATCACCCTTGCAAGCCCCTCACTAGGTCGCCATGGAAACGCCCTGGTCGTGTCCTGAATATCTATTCAGCTCCCTCTAAATGGGACCACCCTCTCTCCCTTTCTTCCTCTCTCACTCTCTTCCTCTCCCTCTCTCCCTTTCTTCCTCTCTCACTCTCTTCCTCTCCCTCTCTCCCTCTCTCACTCTTCCTCTCCCTCTCTCCCTTTCTTCCTCTCTCACTCTCTTCCTGTCCCTCTCTCTTTCACTCTCTCTCTCTCCTACTCTCTTCCTCTGTCTCTCAGTTGCTCACTAAAGGGGTCCACACACTAGCTCCGACAAAGTGCTCTGCACTCCACTAAACATTCTGTTCCATTGTTTTCAATGCAACCCCAAATTAGCGCCAATCTCTGCTGCCGTTGATTGTTGATTAGGATTCGACAGGCTCTGCTACGTTTCATTGTGAAATAGTAGTGAAATTCTCCTTGTGAAATTCCAAATCCTCAGCAATGCTGCTGGAAACTGTGTGAGGAGGCCTTAACTCTCTGTCTCTTTTTGTCTGGCTTTCCTCTGGCCCACTGGTTCTTCTCTGGCCTTGGCACTGCATGTGAGCCTGCCAAACTTGGGCTCCTGTCCTCCTCAACATCTTTCTTTCTTTTCTTTCTCCACTCTTTCCAGCTTTCCATTCTCTTTCCACTCTCTTTTCTATTTTTTCTCCTGTTTGGGTCTCCCCCGTACACCCACCCACCCACCCACACACACACACACACACACACACACACACACACACACACACACACACTTACAGTACACACTCATACTTACAGTACACACACACACACAGTACACACTTACACACTTTTATACACAACCTCCCACTCCAACCTCCTGTTTAATATTCTGTGGAGTGCCTGGTCAGGACTACATCTATTCCCACAGCTGAAGCCTTTTGCTTTGTGATAAATCAGTGGAGTGCTGAGCTAGACACAGCGAGGAGAACCCACTGAAAGACCGAGAGGGACGGAAGATTGAAAAGGGTTTCACAGTTGGGACTGAGGAGAGAAGGGGCTTGTGTGTGGTGTGTGTCGTGAAAGACAATGAGTTATCACACACACCATCATGGGGAAGTGTGTGTCAGTAGGTATAATTATCCCATTGCGTTCGCTGGTCTCCTTTATGTTAGCGCCGTTTTGAGCCAAGTGGTCATAGCATATGGAGGCTAGTCTAGCCATTTGAATCATGAAATATATCTGTAGAATAGTTTAGTTTTCCTAGAGATTTTGAAGCAGCATATTTTCGACTAGGTTACCGTACTCCCATGGCTATGGTAGAGCGCCGGGTGTGTTGAGTTATGTCATTGGTCACAACTTTATGAATGAATGGAAAGTAAGTTGGTCTGGCTGCTGGCTTCTTGCTCACTTACTGTAAGGTTGGGGTAGATCTACAGTGCCAATTTTTTGAATGTATCATAATGTATGATTTGGGAACATTTGAGCGGAATTGAGGACACAGTCCAATCATTTTTTGTTTTTTTCTGGTTTGGCTGGAGTTTTCTCATGTCATGGCCATCTAAGATCACCAATGGGAGACTCCATCTGTAAAGCTGAGTGATTTATTTTCATTATCAAACTTAAAACAAACCCACTGAGCGACAACAACAGATCAGTCACCTCTCCTCTCAGCTGGTGTTTGTTTTGGAAGCTACTGGAAAGCACATGGATTGGTCTACATTCCCAAGGGCTTGAGCCGGAAGAGGCATATATAGACTGGAATTCTCCAGGCTCCAAGGAGCGGGAAGTAGTACTGACAACAGTGTGTGTGTGTGTGTGTGTGTGTGTGTGTGTGTGTGTGTGTGTGTGTGTGTGTGTGTGTGTGTGTGTGTGTGTGTGTGTGTGTGTGTGTGTGTGTGTGTGTGTGTGTGTGTGTGTGTGTGTAAGTGTGTGTGTGTGTGTGTGTGTGTGTGTGTGTGTGTGTGTGTGTGTGTGTGTGTGTGTGTGTGTGTAAGGGGAGGGAAGACTCAGAAGACAACAGGTGTCCTTGCTCAGGGGGTGGGGACAGACCTGGCTTCCTCTCTGCTTCTTGCCAAATGCTAATCTCATAAACTGGCAGTAATTCACTAAGGAAGATGGCACAGGCATATCCTCATACCCGCTTGTGCCCGTGCACACACACACACACACACACACACACACAGAGAGTAGATAGCGATGTTAGATGTACAATGGTGTTTACTGTACAAGTGGGTAGATTATGCATTAGTAGCATGATAAGCAACCACAGTGACCATACTGCCTTTCTTCTCTCTCTCTCTCTCTCTCTCTCTCTCTCTCTCTCTCTCTCTCTCTCTCTCTCTCTCTCTCTCATTCTCTTCACTTATGTCAAATTAGGCTCAAATTTGTCTTGCAGTGTTTACAACAGCAATAGCATTTACTTTATGTGCTGGTCCAGTCTACTAATATATTTCTGTGTGTGTCTTGTGTCTCTTCCAGGTGATTTGTGCGAGCCCTCTGTGTCCCTGACCAGGTCTCTGCCCTCCTCCTCCTCCTCCTCTAGAAGCGCAGTCATGGCTCTCTCCTCCACTCCTCCGCTGCTCTTCCTGCTGGTCCTCCTGTGCTCCCTGCCTCCCCTCTGCTCCCCGGAGTCCCCGCGCAGCAGCACCGAGGAGTCCTTCTCCTCCAGTTTCCATCCATCCGCCTCCCCCAGCTTCTACACCAGCCCCACCAACGGCACCCCCGATAAGTGCTCGTCTCTGGTGCTCTGTAGGAAAGGCATCCTCCTCCCAGTGTGGATGCCGCTCAACCCCGGCCTGGGCGACAAGATTGCACGAGCCGTGGTCTACTTCGTCTCCCTCATGTACATCTTCCTGGGGGTGTCCATCATCGCTGACCGCTTCATGGCCTCCATAGAGGTCATCACGTCGCAGGTATTGTATGCCTGAGGCCGGGACTTATTTTAAGTCATCCTAGATCATAGAAAATCAGATCAGAGCAACTTTTATAGAAAATCATTACATCAGAAGTGTTTTCATTTGACAATTGATTTGAGTTCTGGCCTTGTGAGTAGCCAGGTTTCCATCTAGCCTGGCATTGCCTTCCTACGTACTTCCACTCGATAATCTCCCTCCACAACACGTGGAGCAATTCCATACTGAGCTAAAAAGCAAGCAGGATCGGGAGTTGTGAGAGATTACGTCGGGATTCTGCTGTCGTAGCGTAGCTTACTTCATTACCAAGCTGGTGCTTAACGTTAGTGATTGGATGAAATCAGATGTAATCGTTTCAATGGATGCGATCCCAGACCTTTGTACGAAGTTAAAACGTTGACCAAGGGGATGGCCAAAGCCAGGCTAGTTTCCATCCAACTTATTAGCATCTGCATGCGTTTCCATAAACTGTGTAATGCAAATAAAAGGGAACATTGCACTAATCAAGTGACGCGCTCTGACCAGCTGTTAGATCAAACGTAATGCTGCCAGGCCAACGTGTATGGACAGAAATGGACAGAAACCAGTTTATGCAAGTAGACAGTTTCTGTTTCCATCCAACTTGATTTGCCTTACTGGGAAGATGCAACTTTGCAAGTTTTTCTACCCAAAGTTTTGTTATTGACATTAATTAAACACGCAATTTGGATGGAAGTTGGATTCTGAGTCTGTGTTTGAATGTGAAGGTGCTGTGCCCCAGCATTTGAAGTCTGTGTCAGTATTCATTTTCTATTGTTGATCTTACTAATTGTGTTTATCCAGTTCTATAATTTAAGACTTGAAATATGTCAGAGTAACCCTCTCAGGAATTATTAAAGTGTAATTTGATTTCAACAGCTTCCAATTGCCTGTGAAAAATGACAGTCACCAACATAAAATTAGAATTTTCCCACTCCTTGCAGAAAGCAAAATAGATGAAGCAGAATGAATAATACTGTTTTAATGTTAGTTGTTAGCTGCTGTTTAATGTTCCAAAACCTTACCCATAAGACAGTGCTTACAAACCATTTATTGGAAATAATGGATCTATACCGCTGACTGCACATTCCTTTCAATCAATAGTCAAATATGAACCAAAAATGGCCGCTTGAATGGGGCTCAAATTGGTTTCCATTACCATTCTCATTAACAATAAATAAACATGTCAGTGTGCAAATACGTGTTGTGAATGTGTGGAAGACATTTGGACCAAAGTACAACTGCCATGTTTCATGCCTTCTATCCACACTATTTGCTCTTGACTATGAATCAGTAGCCTGCCTGAAGAGCTTTCTCCTTGAGCTAGGATAGAGAGAGAGAGAGAGAGAGAGAGAGAGAGAGAGAGAGAGAGAGAGAGAGAGAGAGAGAGAGAGAGAGAGAGAGAGAGCCCTGAGAGATCTTTGTCTTGAGTCAAGGTCAATATGTATGAGCTTATTCCATCCCTCCATCTATCACCGAGTCCCTTAAAAGCAGCTCACACAAGACAGAATGCTGAAGAAGGCACCTTTGGCCCCCATATGATCTAGCAGAGAGAGCACACTGCCGAGATGGCCAAGCAGCATCCTCCAGGCAGAGTGCTGGATGTGTGTAACCCACAAAGGTTGATGTATACTACCATTAAGGACCTTTATAGATCATTGTGTTTGGAGTGTAGGTGTAACAAACAGCTCCTCTCGCTGAGGAGCTGCGCTGATTTTATATACTGTGTGTTGCCATAATAAAGCTCTGAGAGCATAAAGGCACAGAAATATCCCAGTGCGACTCTGCCGGCGTCTCTGGGAATCAATGAAATTGGCTGCTGTTTTCTCCTTACACGCTGGGAAGTGGGGGGTGTGCTTCAAGGCCCAAATTGAATCCCTACTGTTTCCACTTGTGTCTGTGTACATGCAGGTCCGGGAGAAAACATACTAGATTTTCCCCCTGGTGTCGAAGGCAAGCCTGACAGCTAAATAACAATAGCGCTAGTGGCAGAAGCCAAAGCCGCTCCCTGGTGTATCTAATGGAAGAGTTCTCCTCCCACAGATACTAGGTTTCGTTTAGCCCAGTGTTGTGTTATGAGGCAGGTCTGGCTGCTGCTTAAAGGAACACCAGGCAACTTTTTTATGCTGTAAAACTAGTAAGCAAGCTATAAAAGGCATGTGAAATGTTTCAAATATTTTCCACTTACTGCCACTGCTAGAACTTGCTTATGATGTCTGATAGCTTGAATGTCATGCTGTAACAAGGTTTTATTTTATTTTGAGGTGGTTTCCTACCCCCACCCAGAACTGCATGTACAGTGCATATCCTGGATGGCTGATAGGAATACAATACATTTTGCATTTATCCACCCTTCTTAAGATTGTCATCCAAATTATTTTTGAGATGATACCAGTTGTAAAAAAAACAACAACGGGATAACTCAAAAAATGTGCTGAAAATTTGTCCCTTTAACGAGTGACTGTGTTTATTTGTGGTGAACAGGAGAAGGAGGTGACCATCACTCTGCCTAATGGGGAGACTTCAGTGGCTACGGTGCGCATCTGGAACGAGACGGTCTCCAACCTCACGCTCATGGCCCTGGGCTCCTCCGCCCCAGAGATCCTGCTCTCGGTCATAGAGGTGAGAGGTCAAACAGTCTGCCCCACTTAGTGCTCCTCTTTCTATTCCTCTCGCTATTCTATTCTCTCTCTCTCTCTCTCTCTCTCTCTCTCTCTCTCTCTCTCTCTCTCTCTCTCTCTCTCTCTTTCTTTCTGTCCCCATCAGGGTGATGCGCCCACACCAACACACACTCCCTTTTCATCAGGGTGGTGTGCCCACACAGAGACGCACATACTGTACGTACACACACACACACACACACACACACACACACACACTTCCTCTCTCTCTCCCCATCAGGGTGATGTGCTCACATACACACACACACACACACACACACACACACACACACACACACACACACACACACACACACACACACACACACACTCTCCCTCTCTCTCTCTTCCCATCAGGGTGACATGCCCACACACACACAAACACACACACACACACACACACACACACACACACACACACACACACACACACAGTGGCATGCTCTGTGACGGGCCCAGTGGCTCATTAGCGTCAGATGACAGCTGTCAGACTCCTCTACAGTATGTCTGGCCCTAGGAGTCTGAGCCATCAGTGAGACTGGCGTGCCACAGACGGTGTTAAACAGGCCTCTAATGTCACATAAGCCCCACAGTCTTACCCTGACAGACACCCCTCTTATTAGCAGCATTAACTCGCCTCTCTACACTTGTTCACACATTTAATAGCGCTGCTACTTGAAAGGTCATATACCACAATTGTTGAAATTCATATTTCCCTCGTCACTCTCAATTTTCCACTCAACTGAATGTCACCTTACTGTAAAGCTATGATTATTGAATGTGCTGTATGTAATGTGCCTTTTGTATGTGAATTGTTTCAAAAGGCAGTAAATCTTGTGGTGTTGTTAGAACTCACTACTACAACATAAAGTAGAACAGCCAGTGATATGATTTCTATTTTCTGCTGCCCTTGACTACATATCCTCCATTGCCAGTGTGAAAAGCCCTGAACGAGAGGTGCCCATGGAGTGTGTGTGTGTGTGTGTGTGTGTGTGTGTGTGTGTGTGTGTGTGTGTGTGTGTGTGTGTGTGTGTGTGTGTGTCTGTGTGTATGGAGAGTGTGGGTGGTTTGACACATTTATGCCCGATCCAGAAGCAGATACATTTGCACAACAAGCACAACACACACACACACACGCACGCACGCACACACACACACACACACACACACACACACACACACACACACACTCACCCCTGTGTGCCGTCTTTGCTAAGAGTTGTGGTGGGAAGGTGAGAGCTGCATTAACATAATTGAATGACTGGGCTTATTTTGGGAGCAGTTTTTGCACATTTGGCCTCCTAAATGTAAGAATGTAGCAGATATAAAAAATGAAGATATATATATATATATATATATGAAGATATATATATATATACAGTATGTATATATACTGTATATATGACATGCCCTTACATTATTCCATTAAGACATAATAATCCCATCTGTTTTTCATTGGGCCTTATCATGTGAGCCTGAGAGAGATCAGGTGTGGGAAAGTGAAGCATTAATGTTGAGTGATGTTCTCTGTGTGGTTGCCCTTGGCAGGTGTGTGGACATGGGTTTGAATCCGGGGAGCTGGGCCCTGGCACCATCGTTGGTAGTGCGGCCTTCAACATGTTTGTGATCATCGGAATCTGCGTTTGGGTCATTCCAGAAGGGGAGTCACGGAAGATCAAGCATCTGCGCGTCTTCTTCGTCACGGCCTTCTGGAGCATCTTTGCCTACATCTGGCTCTACATCATCCTGTCCGTCATCACACCCGGAGTAGTGGATGTAGGTTTGTGGAGACAAGGACAGAGACAGGGACAGGGCAGTGGCTAGACCAGGGCTTCTCAAACTTTTTGGGGCCAGGGACCCCTCATGGAGTAGACATTTTGGTACCACTTCATTTGAAGGTGTCTACATAAGCGTAGACACATTCAAATAAAGTGTTACTGACATTTTGTCAAGGACTCATATTTACAGCTAATTTTATAGCCATTTTTTTTTCTTTTGATTTGCTTTTTTTATTCTAGAAACATATTTTGCTTATATCACAAAAGTTTTATATAAATGGCCATGCTACTTTATTCGGCAAAACTTGACTGTGCTGAATCTGTTTTTTGTTGTTGTTGTTGTTGTTTTAAAAGTGTGTTTTATAGTAGTACTTCTCTCCCCCATAAGACAAGTTTATTTTTTGTACCAGGACCCAATTGGCTAGACTACTCGTTTGTGTTTATGTGTGCATGTCGTTTCCACCTAGTTTTTAGGTTATGTATGTTATTTGCTGTCTAGTCAGCATGTGTATGTGCATTGAGAAAGATTAGACAGTGTATGAGAGTAATGATAATAGATTTTGTGTGCTGGCAGTAGCTGGGCACCCAGTGGGGTTCTTGTGCAGGTGATTTATGGAGCTTCAGTTGTGCTCAGCAGCTTGAGTATTAGTTCCTGTCTGCCGAGGGGAGTGGGCCAACTTATGGTGCGCAGCCGGATGCTGTCTCTGGACATCAGGGGAGCTGAGATCTCCACAAAGATTGAAGACACCGCCAGGGAGGGAATGAAGTGTAAACGAATAAGCATCATCATTTGTGTCACTCTCTCTCTCTCTCTCTCTCTCTCTCTGTGTGTGTGTGTGTGTGTGTGTGTGTGTGACTACAGGTTTGGGAGGCCCTTGTCACTCTCCTCTACTTCCCTGTCTGTGTAATGCTGGCCTGGATTGCCGACCGTCGTCTTCTCTTCTACAAGTACATGTCCAAGCGTTACCGGGCCGACAAGCGCCATGGCATCGTTGTGGAGACAGAAGGTGAGATAAGCCCCAAGGGCATGGAGGGCATGATCATGGACGGCAAGTTTCCTCACCCCGGGGGGGCCGTGGGACCGGCTGAAAACACCCCGGACGGCGCCAACAACACCGCGGGTGCCCTGCCCAACTCAAACAGCACCACTGTCAACGTGGACAACACCAAGGAGCTAGATGAGAGCCGTAAAGAGGTGAGTGTAACGGATACCAACTAGCCTAGGATAGCTGGCGGCAGTACGTGGTAAATCCTCACAACCCCTATACTAGCCTCATGAATGTTTCTAACCGCTGAGTTGGAAGCCTGGGCTTTTCAATTGGTTAGAATGTTCAACTCCCATGCCATTGGTTTGTTGTAGTTGACAGGGTGGTGGGTTCCAAACCTGTGTGCGGCTACATGAGCAGGACACACGCACGCACACACACACACACACACACACACACACACACACACACACACACACACACGCACACACTTACAAACACATACATACATGAGCTACAGAACATGGGTGTTTGTGCAGATGGCAAGGACAATGTAAAACATTGTAAAACAGAGACTTTGATATTGATCAATAGTGTGACTAGATATATTGGAGAAGCTGGACAGTGTCTCTAGCACACTATTCACAGTTTAGTGGTGGTAGTCAAGCAGTAAACAGAGTAGAATCTATTATAGACTTGTTTCTATGGTGAAACAAAGAAGTGCATTTTGAAAGGGATGTGTTTGCAATGAACTTTAATGATGTGCATGTGTGTGTGTGTGTGTGTGTGTGTGTGTGTGTGTGTGTGTGTGTGTGTGTCTTCTTTTCATCAGGTCATCCGCATCCTGAAGGACCTGAAGCAGAAGTACCCAGACAAGGAGCTGGACCAGCTGGTGGAGTTGGCCAACTACTACGCTCTGTTGCACCAACAGAAGAGTCGAGCCTTTTACCGCGTCCAGGCCACGCGCATGATGATCGGAGCTGGCAACGTGCTGAAGAAACACGCCGCCGACCACGCCAAGCGTGCCGCCACCACGGGGGAGGGTGAAGATGGAGCCGGCGAGGCGGACGACTTGGCCGTCTGCAGTCGCCTGTCCTTCGAGAGCGCCCACTACCAGTGCATGGAGAACTGCGGCGTGCTGACGCTGGCCGTGGTGTGCCAGGGCGGTGCTGGGGAGAGCACGTTCTACGTGGACTACCGCACCGAGGACGGCTCGGCCAACGCTGGGTCTGACTACGAGTACGCCGAGGGAACGGTGGTGTTCAAGCCGGGAGAAACACGGAAGGAGATCAAGGTAAGAGAAGATACAGGTGAGAGAGAGAGAGAGAGAGAGAGAGAGAGAGAGAGAGAGAGAGAGAGAGAGAGAGAGAGAGAGAGAGAGAGAGAGTTGAAGAGTCTAGGAGAGTAAGGGGAACCAGAGAGGTCTTTAAACCTGAGTACACTTAAGTAAAAGTGCAAGAGATGATTTGAAGGTCAGACAGAGAGATGTTTTTGAAGGAGGAGAAGATGAGAGTGGAGGAGAGAAGAGAGTGCAGTAGCTGAAGAGGAGAAGCCTGTCGAGTTGAATCTAGTTGAGGAGGACAGTGAGAGTAAGAGTGAGAGTCAAGGTTAGGCCAATGAGGGGGCAGGATTAGGAACACAGAGAGCTCTTCCAAAACAACAGACACCATAGAGAGGAAGACAAGAGTACTAATCAGTTGTCAAGGAAACAGAGGCTAATTTGATGCAATGAGTTTGCTTTAGTATGCAAAGTTCACTTTTCATTTCTTTACTAAATTGAAAGGTGCCCCGCCACACAAAGCCGTTTTTACCTGTTGCTTTTGGTATAGAATAGTTCTATATGACCTCAAGTTACACAGTGCATGTGAAAATGTAATACTGTCTCCGCTATAGGCAATAGCCCATTAAAAGAAATATGCAAAGAAATTAGGTCAGTTTGAATCCATGGTCAGTGCTACGTAGTATAGACAACGTTACAGCCATTGGCTGACTGAGGAGAATTATCGCCCAATCCATGCTCTCCTGTATTTGACTAAAGCACGCCCCTTGAAATACTCGCGAAAAAGAAGGAATATCCATGAAATGGTAACAGGCAACTTGTCAACTTGGCGAATTCAACAGTCTTGGTAAGTGTAATCTGACTGTGGATGTAGGCTAACAGTCGGCTACTCTTGCAATAAGTATCTGATTATGTTGGCTACTGTGACATCCTGACTATGTAGTAAGCTTACCTTTGCAAAGTGGCCGTTTACAATCTGCAAGCTAGGTTGGTGCAGATATCCTCTTTCTCGGTTTCATGATAATATTCCAAGCTTTTTTTTTTCGTACCTGGCAATTCGCAAGTAAAACTAATGTAAATATTCGTCCATGTGCTTTACAACGTCGAGCTTCAGCAGCGAATCAGAGCGCAGCCCATTGTAACAGTGGAAAAAAAAACCGGAAGAACCGCATGAAATTTTCGAAGGCTATTCCTACAGGCTGCAAACGATCTCATTACGGTCTCCTTGGACCGTTCTCAGTCCAAGTGAAGTCACATACCCTATTTGTAGACCTCAAAGAACAATTTAAATACCCTGTAGTGGTGTGGCATGGCACCTTTAATTACACTGCAAAGTGTAAATTGGTGCCTATAATAAATTACAGGCCTACTGTTGCATACTCCAGCAAATATATAACTTTCTGCAATTACTTTTTTTATCCTTTGAAGTATGAGTGAGAGTGAAAAAGTCGGTATTAAGTGCAGCAGTGGTGTATTGAGACAAAACTTTACAGTTTTCCCTATTGTAATGTACCATACATTCATCAAAAGTAGAATTTCAGGAAGGATCAGATAGCATTTAACAACATATTGCTCATATTTCCTTGTGTTCCAGTGTGAAGGCTTAGGTAATGTGTTGATTTATGGTCTGTGACGCGGTGTGAATCAATCGGTGCAAGCAGTTGCAAGCTGTCACAAAAGATTCAACATATCAAATCGCAGTTTCTGGTTTTTAGAACGTCGCAGCCATTTTGTGGCTGATCTTTTGGCCTTCAGTGTGTGCAATTTTCTATCTCTAACAAGGCACCCAGGCATTTGTTTACATAAATCAGACACAGCTGTGTTTGTTTAAAATGCAGTCATAATCATCAGCAAACAAAAGTCAATCAACTCTTATTAAAGGCATACATGTAAATCTATTAAAGCAGTTTTATCAGATTGGAAAACAAATAAGACCATTCTGTGATACTGCTAATACTGATACTAATACTAATAAGAGTTATATAATAAGAGCTATACTAATAACTGACTAAGAGAGAAATATCCACAAATATCCACAATCTGAGCTCCAGCAAGGGAAACAATCTAGTAAATGAGTTATCATTCCATAAGATCCGGTTGGTTATGAAAAGGGGTCATGATCTGTCATGGGATTTTGCATCGCTGGCCCTCTGCCAAACTGTGTTGGCAATAGGCGATGTGTGTCACTATGTTTGTCTTGTGAAGCAGTAAATGTGATGGCCCTAATGGAAAAAGGGATGGAGAGAGGAAAGCGGAAAGCGGAGGGAAAAAAGATGAGATGCATAGAAGGCTATATTTGATTCAGTCAGTTGTCCCCTGTGAACAGCCTCAGGATGTGTTTGAAATACAGTAGAAGAAAAATGTATGAATAAGCATGGCCACTTACAGGAAATGTGGTTAAAAAATATGTCATGGTTAGATGCCTCAGTCATGGCATGCTCCTGATGAACAAGTGAGTAATTGTGTGTGTTTATTTGTGTGTGTAATGTAAGGAGATCACCATCTCTCCCTCTCTGTCTTTCTGTGACCCATACGGGCTATTCATGAACATGTTTGAACAAATTTGTAGTTATTTCACCCGAGGGCTATTTTGAAACGCAGAATTACAAATGGCATACAAGACTACAGTAAGCAGATTTACACAAAGGCCAAAGAATCTGGATACTTGTGAATCCAATGCTTTCTTTCAAACCTCGGGGGTGAAAAGGGGAGAACGATTTATTTGACAGTCTAATTTACACCAATTACCAAGCATTTTTGGCTGAGGCTCAAGCAGTGAAGCATTGTATTTGTGATAGGGGAAACATGGGTGTGTGTGTGTGTGTGGGGGGGGGTTATTATAATAATAGATTTGGCCACTGAATGTGTACTGATGTATACTCTTGTGTAACCAGGGTGTGTGCCCTCCTTGGGAAGCTGGGCTTGCAATGCTATGATCGTAATTTAGATTTAGTGTGACATAAATTGGCTCAGTTGAAAGAGCTGCACTGAATGGGTTTCAGTATAAGACATTTTTATAAGGTCAACTGCAAATATACGCCACTTGACCTCTAATTCATTCAGGATAAGGCTTGGAGGTGAATAGCTGTTCAATGCTTTGGCCAACACTAAAGTATATAAAGTAGCTCTTTTTCTGGCACCGTGTTCCAGAAGCATTCTGTCCCGTCACTTCCATTTTTATCTTCTTTTCTCTACCACCCGTGTGTATCACCCCATCTCCTCTCCTCTTTTCTCATACCGTCCTGTCAATCTACACAATCCCTTTTTTTTCTTTTTTCTTGTCCTCAATTCTGGCCTTGTCATAATCAACCCTTTAGTTTACGTTTTGAGGGTCTGGGATCTCGGCTATTGAGAAACGATCAATATCGTATTCTCACGTTGCATTCTTAAGGTTCGCTGAATGGCTTGGGCTGGATGCTGCCGATGGGAATGAGGTCCTTGGAATCCCAGATGGAGTTGTGGAGGGAGATGCAAATCGAGAAGAAGTCTGTAGGAAGGTAATGGTCAGGCTACCTCAATTCATTTATTCTCTTCTCTTCTTTTCTCTTCTCTTCCCCTTTCTTTTCTTCCCTCTTGTTTTTTTCCCTCCTCAGGTTGGCATCATTGATGATGACATCTTTGAGGAGGACGAGCACTTCTTTGTGCGTCTGCTAAACCTACGGGTGGGCGATGCGGAGGGCATGTTCGAGAGCGACGAGGTTGGAGAGGTGCCAAAGGGACGACTGGTCGAGCCTCTGGTTGCCACAGTGACGATCCTGGACGACGACCATGCCGGCATCTTCACCTTCAGCGAGCGGTTGATGCGCGTCAGCGAGAGCGTGGGCACCATGGAGGTGACGGTGGTGAGGAACTCGGGGGCGAGAGGCACTGTCATCCTGCCCTACCACACAGAGGCAGGCAGTGCCCGAGGGAATGGTGTGGACTATGAGGACGTGGGGGGAGAACTGGAGTTTGTCAACGATCAAACCACGTAAGAAAAACAATCTCCGCTGCTTGAGTGAACAAGAATTAGATTGCAACCACACACAGAGAGAGTGAGAAAAGTCTGTGTGTGTGTGTGTGTGTGTGTGTGTGTGTGTGTGTGTGAGAGAGAGAGAGAGAGAGAGAGAGAGAGAGAGAGAGAGAGAGAGTTTTATCAGTGAGTGGTGATAGTCATTTTAAGGTAACATCAGTAGAAGAGGAGAGAAGTCAGACAATGCTTAGAAAAATCAATAAAAACATCAATGGATAGACAGCATGCTGCGCATAAAGAACCAGAGTTATCCATGCGAGTACTCTTAATCATTCCCCCTTTTAATCTCCAACAAAGCTGTAGATTATTCCCTTAGTCTACGCCTCCTTATCCATAACATGTGCTATGAGGCGGTAGATATATCGAAACATCAAATGTTCAAATGTTCAAAAGGTCTAGAAGTGGAGCAGGGTATCTTGGGTCAGGTTGTATTAGCATGGGGAGCAGGATGTGAGATGGAGAAGAAATCATACAATCTTTAAGTAAATGTTCACACTGTATATCAGTCTTAGAATTTCAGCCAAATTTTGAAATAATCTGGTATTTCACACTCCCATTGTATTGCACATTGTATACTCCTATGTCTTGACGTGTGGTGTCAAGTGAGATGATGTGTTCAGAGGAAGCATGCTTGGAACGCTGCTTTATCAAAGCATTCCACGATATTTTCTGTCACCAAGCTCTGTTCCAATGTCATGGATACTTCTAAATTCTATCAAGGACAGAATCCTTTATTCGTAGATTTTTCAAGGATGCACTGATGGAACCTCATCTTTGTAGTGTACGACTTCCAAGGCTAGCGTTCTACCTAGGAAGCATGAAAATAATACTACACTCTGATTCCAATACTCTCAGTGAGTACATGAAAGTCTCGGCTAGAGAAGCAAAAGAAAGGGAAGACAGAGAAAAAAGTGTGGCAATATACCACATACATACATAATATAATACCACAATATACCACATACATACAGTACATACATACTGTACATACATACTGTACATACATACATGTACATACATACATACATACATACATACATATAAATGCATACATACATATAATACATATAATAGCCTACTGCATTTAGGCCACATACTGTACATACATATAAATGTACATACAGGTACATACACAATATACAGTACATACACCGAGAGATATAACAGTCCATCTGGAGCATGGTGAGAGAGCATACTTGAAGGGTGGTGTTGGTGTTGAGCCAAGAAAGAGAGGACAGGCTGAATAGAATCTGACTGTGGAGGGGAGAGAGTGCCAGACACATTTTGTTGGATGTGAGACGACTGCTGATGGTGAGAGGAAAAGTTGGAGTGAATGTGTGAATACTTGGAGGAGGGTGAGGTTCATTTGAAATGCATCGTGAGGGAAAGACTCACCTCGCCTCGCCTGAGTGTGAGTGTTTGAGAGAGCAAGAGAGATTTTGATTGAGGTGTGGAAAACGATTGATTCAGGGAGAGAGAGAGAGAGAGAGAGAGAGAGAGAGAGAGAGAGAGAGAGAGAGAGAGCGAAGTTGAACTTAGTCGAGTGGGTGACATAGAATGAGTCAAGCTGTGAGGGAACAACAAGAGGTGTATGTGAAAAAAAAAAACCTCTGACGGTAGAGGAAGGGTGGAGAGGAGGGGTGGAGAGAGAGAATCAGTACAGTACATCACGCTAATCACTCAACTTTCCGTCTTTCCTGGAAGGACTGTCAGAAAGAAATGGAACGCACAGACATTGTGACTCTCCCTCTTCACCTTCATGCATTATTTATGAAGACAAACTGTTATGAGTCCCTGTTTGTTGCTAGCAACACAGGATAGAAACAAAACAACCCCATAGTCAAGCTCTCCAGGCTCCTTGGTACCATTCTCTGTCCTTAATGTGCTTTATATGAAACTAGATCAAGAGAAGGACATTTGAGAGAGAGAGAGAGAGAGAGAGAGAGAGAGAGAGAGAGAGAGAGAGAGAGAGAGAGAGAGACTAGTCTCCGGGGTTTGAAGTTCAGGTTTCTAATAGCTCGTTAATTGTGGTGTAAATGGTGAGTCTGGTTGCACCTTGTAAATGCATCTCCCCTCTGGGTGTATTGCACAGTGTTTCACCGGGGTTACCCGCAGTGCTCCTCCCAGTGTATCTGAGTGGGATAATTAGCCAGAGAGCTTCATTAAAGGCCAGACTGGGCAGAGATGCACTCATCTGCTCCACATCAGCACTACAGCCATTAGACCGACAATTAAAGGGACACCAGGCAAGTTTTTGCCACACTTGACAGAGATGCACTCATCTTCTTCACATTAGCACTAGGCCTACAGCCAGTAGATTGACAATTAAAGGTCACCAGGCAACATTTTGCTGTTAAACTGGTAAACTACAGCATAGCATTCAAAACCTTCCAAATATTTTCCAAAGTCTTATTGCCACTGCTAGAACAAGCGAATGACGTCTGATAGCAAAAAAAGTGAGAATATCATGCTGTAGCCTGGCCTACTAGCCTGGCTTTGCCTTCCTACGTTGCTCCGCTCAATAATTATTTCCCTCCGACTCAGTCTGGCATTCCGGCCATTGGCATCGTTTGCAGAGATCAATTCTATACTGCGCTAAAAAGCAAGCAGGATCGGGAGTTGTGATGGAAAAAGTCAGGTTTCTGTTCAGCGTTACCGTAACTTAGCCTACTTCACGACCAAGCTGGAGCATAATGTTAGCGATTGCGTGAAATCAGATTCAACTTTTCTACAGTTCACACCTCCAGCTTGCAGTCGTTTGTCAATGGTGAAATGCCAGACCCCTGTACAAAGCTAAAGCTCAGACCAAGGGGATGGCCAAAGTCAGATTGTTTGGTTGTTTACCAAAACAAATATCTGATAAAAAGGATATCTCAAACAATGGCACAGAGTTGCACAGTGTTCCTGTCTGTCAGATCCTGTCTGATCTGTCTGATTGATATGTCTGAAAATGTACAGAATGGTCAACCCTGTCAGGAGAGAATCCAGCTGTTGGTGGCATCAGACCTCTAGGTCACCTGTTTGTGCTTCACCACTCCAGATGTTGGGATGGCTGAGACACTATGCCACACACTGACATGTCTGCCATACACCTGGCATCTGTGTCGGCACATGCATTGACATTTGCATTCTATACTATCCACACACAGATGTCAGTGTATGTGTGTGTGTGTGTGCCATGGGTGTGTGTGTGCGTGGCATGGGTGTGTATGTGCCATGTGTGTGTGTGTGTGCCATGTGTGTGCTGTGTGTGTGTGTAGGTTGAGGAGAGGCCCTGGGGAGGCGGTGCTGTGGCCCTGGCGTGAATAATTTAGGGTGTGTGTGTGATGCAATATTGATGTGGGTGCTGGCTCTGTGAAGTGATTTAAGTGCTGAGCTCAGGCTGATCAGCCAGGGCCTGCTGAGAGGGATATGGCTCAGCTGTCTGGGTGACTGACTACTCCAACTAGTTCTCTCTACCACTGGGGAGTCTGTGTGTGTGAGTGTGTGCGTGCGCGTGTGTCTGTGTGTATCTGTGTGTGTGTGTGTGTGTGTGTGTGTGTGTGTGTGTGTGTGTGTGTGTATGTCTGTGTGTGTGTGTGTGTGTGTGTGAATGGGTAAAACATACATTTTCACAATCCCACAGGCAGTGTATTAAGCATTTATGAAGAGTATTTGTTTGTCTGGCTGTGTCTCTGTGGGTTTTGTGAACTTTGTGTGTGTGTGTGTGTGTGTGTGTGTGTGTGTGTGTGTGTGTGTGTGTGTGTGTGTGTGCGTGTGTGTGTGTATGTGTATGTGTTTGTGTTTGAAGATGTTGTGTGTGTCTCTGTGTGTGTGGAGGGCTCTTATGAAAATTGTCTTGTCATCCTAATTGTTTTAATGTGATAAACCATTCATTTAGATAACACACAATTTCTTGTGTGTGTGTGTGTGTGTGTGTGTGTGTGTGTGTGTGTGTGTGTGTGTGTGTGTGTGCGTCTGTATGTTTGCAATGCAGTCAAACTATTCAAGTGCGCATCGTTGATGATGAGGAGTATGAGAAGCATGAGAATTTCTTCCTAGTGCTGGATGAACCGCGCTGGCTCAAGAGGGGCATCTCAGGTTAGTGTCTGTCTGTGCTTGTGTCTCTCTCTTTAGCCTGTTTACATGGACACATCTAGTCACATTATTACGGATTCTTTGGAGTTTATGAATGCATCTCCTTGGATACTGTTCTATAGAATGCGCATTTGAGTCTTTCTAATTGACCTTTCGCCAGAAGTGTTGTAGACCGATTAGAAGTGTCCATGTAAAAATGATGTGTGTGTTTGTGCCTTTTGAATAGAAGCTTTTATTACTATGATCAGAGTTTGGCTAATTGAGGCCCCTACTTAATCGTCAAAAAGTCACATAACTTTAGTCAGCTAACATATGAGAATATGTGTGTCAGTGAGTTAGTGTGGTCCTAATCGAGTGCAAGCTGAGCTATTGGTTTAGGGAAACTCTATCCCCAAAGTCTGCAGTCTCTCTGTTAACCCTCGTCATCTCCTTACTAATGAACAGGAGTAACGTTACTAAAGCCATGATAACCCCCGCCACTGTTCACACATCACTGAAGCAGGAGAAAAGAGAGAACAGGAAACTAACCTCTCACCTCTCTTCTTCCATTTCCTCCACAGCTTTGCTACTCAACCAAGGTACTGTAACACCCCCCCACCCCCACCTTCCTCCTCCTCCTCCTAAACACACCCTAGCCCAGCTTGCCTCCCTCCCCATGTCCTCAACCCCCCACCCCCACCCCCCAAACACTCCCCTTCTGATGGGCTCCAAAAGAGCTCCAGTTCATCACAGCATTTCTCACACATTCATTCTCCGCATTAAAGAGCCTCTTAGCTGCCAGATCAGGCGTTAGGCTGTCAGGATTTTTGGCAGATTGTCGTCTCAGTGGAATAGCTTCCCACTTCCTCACAAGTCATGTGACGGTATATGAATATAGCCTGTCTATCTATAGGCTGGCACTGGGAGAGCCTCTCACTCACTTCATACTTGTCACATTCAGCACCTCTGGGGGACTTGCGTCAGGGTTGTCCCGCACTGACAAAGCAGCTCTCACCCTACTGGGACAGAATGTAGGCCTATTATATACCACACCCCCAGATATCATGCACTGAGCACTAGACTAATTGAACTGCTCATACAGCAACATGTAGACAACAGCCCTCAACTAGAAAAGTGTTCAGAGAGCGCAGACCTCCACCAAGGCAATGTGGTAACAGAAGGTGTTCTGGATCACCGATTGACACCATAATTGAATCAGTTCTTACTTGACCCAATACACACGTTGTCTGAAAATGTCATTCAAATCCATGCAGTACTGTTCGAGTTATGTTGTCCACAGACAGACAGACACACAGACACGCTGGCGAAAATGTAACCTCCTTGGCGGAGGCAATAACTAAGAATAAAGCTGAGACTGAAGACTTAACATTGTGTCATAAATGTAAGACAACATCATATTCATGTTCTTAAGGTCAAGAATGTCTGTGATTTTACATAGAAGGCTATGAGAGTACCATTTTTTCTGCAACCAGCAGTTTGAATTCAAGCTACTGTAACATCCTCATAAAATTGGTCTATGCAGTCTTTTTTTTACAGTGTTTTAGTGGACTAGACTCAGTGACAGAATAGAAGACAAAGCTGCACCTTGAAGCGCTGTGCTGAAATATGTCAGCGGAACAATAAAACAATCAATTTATTCAAAGTGTGGCCTTGTCCTCTTGTAAGTTAAGTTCTGTGCCATAGCCGCATAGCAGCGGCAGCAGCCATTCTAGGAGTCACTGGTGGCTATGTGGAACATTACTGTTACAAGGGCAAAGTGTCATGGAAACAGTGAGGCTGCAATGGCCCTGCTCTTCATGCGATAATTAGAGTCTCTGCTCTAAGCGGAGAGCCAAGCGCTGGAGGCAGACAAATGATCTTGTCTTCCTCATTTTGCTCAACAGCCAAGCAGCCAATGTGTGAGAGCCTCTGGTCATTGTTGCTTTGGTCGTGTGTGTGTGTGTGTGTGTGTGTGTGTGTGTGTGTGTGCGTGTGTATGTTATGCATATTTTAAGTAATAATAGGATAGAATAGAATAAAAGGTTCATGCTGCTGTCTCATGGGGTGAACAGAAAGGACTACAGAAATGTGGTGCTCTACTTCTCAGGTGTTTGGTGTAAATTATTCCTTCCTTTTTCTTTTTCTCTGTGATGCGTGACATGAACTCTCCTCCTTCTTTATCAAGCTGTTTCCCATTTTACATTTCACTTGCAATGGCTAGATTGGTGCTGTCAAAATTAGCTTTAATCAAATAACAATAACTCTGTTTAAAATATAACTTGGATTAATTCTGATTCAATTTTCCTCTACTCTCAGTTCTGACTAGAAAAGGGCAATGCCCTGTCAGACTAGACAATGTTCTAACATTGTCCAAAACTCTCATTCCAAGTATCTCTCCACTGACCTTTTTCATATTGACATGCAGTACATTAGCCTATTGTGGATCTTGTTCAAAAAGATACTTGATGTTGGGAATCAGACCAAAAACAAAGGATGCAACCTTCCTCTTGCTGGAGGAAATTAGTTGTTATTACAGGTGATTAATCATGGCAAAACTTAATGACTATTATTGTTATTTTAATTAACAGCACTACTTTATACGTGTATTTGTGTATGTGTGTGTCTTTGTGTGTGTACATGCCTGCAGTTATTTCTAGTTCTAGATGTTTGTCTCTGTCTCCTATTCACTGCAGTTTATCTCCGGTAGCTTCACTGGCATCACCACAACAGCAAAGATCACTGAACACTGATCAAGATAGACCAACATGATACATTACAATGGGAGCAAAAATGAATAATTCCAGTCTGCATAAGTGCATTGCGTCATAATAGAGTATAAACCTTTCAGTAGGCAGGTTTCCATTCAACTTGAGATTCACGTTTAAGTTATGTGAAGAGTAAATCCTTGGATGGAAACACCTGCAAATTTGCATCTTCCCCCTAATGCGAATATGAATTTGATTTGCTTGAGAAGGCTTGATTACCGGTAGGCTACTGTATAAGAGATAATGCTCGGGTATATTTGCATTTACTCCATTTCCATAGACAGTAGACACTATCCTGGTGTCATTACGGTTAATGCAACAGCTGGTTGGAACACACCACTTGATGAGTGCAATCAATTTTACTCACAACACAGTTGATGAAAACACAGGCCGTCCTGAATATTCAATTTTTTGGCGATTTTTGCAGCTGTGAATATAAAATGTGAATAAGTTGGATGGAAACCCACCTATCAACCTTTTTCACCTGGCTGCCATATTCCGAACGAAAACGAGGCTCGGGTGGTAAAACTAGAGGAAGTGCCAACGAAACGTTCATTTACTTCAATTAAATTTTATTTGTAGACCGCTCAAATACAGTGCATTGTCTCGCGGCGCTTTACACAGTATGGGAAGCATCCATGAGAAACAGGGGCAAGGAAAAACTCCCTTCACTTTATAAATATATTAATTAATAATTTCTCACAGATGACGGACAGAAAATCTACTGCTGGTCCCCTCTCTTACTGTTGGTCAGGTGGAAAGTTGGGCAGATGAGGGGCATCCCATCCCCAGAAGCTACTTCTGGGGAAGTTTTACCACCCAAGCCTCGTTCTAGTGCATCAAAGTGACGTAGGTGAAAAAGGTCCATTGATTTTTCAGATGAGGGTATGAGAGCTCAACAGTGGTCTGCGTAAAAGGGGGATTCCTCCCCTTTACAAAAATATAATTTGGCCATTTCGCTACACTTTTACCTTCTCTGATAACTAGTCCAGGCAAAATAGCATTTTCAGCTTGGATCATTTCTATGAGATGTCCAGAACAACATACTAAAAGTCCTAAGAAATCATAGTTGAGGAAATGTGAAAATAGTGGAGGAAAGTAAATTTCCCATTGAAATGAATGGAATTTGTTTGGATTTTGGAGTAAAATGTACACTACTAGTACATTCTGGCCTGAAACATGAAGGGGAAATTAATTTCACCATGTATCCCATACATTTTCTGAAAGCAAACACCCTCAGGATATTATACAGCATGGTATGGTTTGGCATTGAGGTATGTCCCACCCTCCATTTGCAAAATGGGCAATTTTTGTGACATTTAGGCCAGCAGCTTGCAGGGGAAACATATTAGACCCCATAAACCATAGGCCTATATTTTCTGAAAGTTTATATGCCCAGTGGCGTGTTCCAATACCCATACTTACCGTACCTACTGTGTTTAGTTTGAGTACGAATTGCGTTCACACTCAGATCATGGCGAGTTGAAGTGTACTGTAAGTACCCGGATGGTGCCCTCAAACGGTCAAAATCGCAGAGTGTGGATCGGTGTACACTTTTTGCACTCAACGGCAGCCATCTTAGCTACGTAGCGGAAAAGGCGGAGCCAACTCGTCTTGAAATTTCTTTAAAAGATGGCTACCGGACGTACTGTTCGGCGGCTAACGAACCTAACGAACATAAGTTTTATTATTCAATATATGCACAAACCCAAATAAATACTTTCAAAATGTACGATACTGAGCATGTACAACACCGCGTTTGTAGTTGTTGTTGTACCCAGCAGCTAGCACAACAAATAGCCACCTGTAATTTCCGGTAAGTGCACCATGAAGTATTCGGTTTGGAACAGCACTGACCCGTTGAAATATGTACACTTAGTAAGTGCGGATAGTGTACTGTGTTGAAGTGTACTCATGGAAGTACGGGTATTGGAACACACCACAGGATTTCACCCCAATTTTTTTCCCACATAGCACCCCCCCTCATTATTTTAAAGCTTATGCTTTTTTAAAGCAAAGGGCTGCTAGCCTGGCAGGCCATCTCTGTACAGAAAATTTTCTGTACTTGAGTCTGGAAGGGCTGGATTGGGTAGAGGGCGGACGCAGCCGTTGTGAGTCAAGTAGCCTCTGCACGCGATTAGCCTAGATATCTAGACGCCCCTAGCTAGCCTAGTGTTAGCTCGCTAATAACAGAGCCTGTTTACGGTTTATTTAAAAATTCTCTGCTAATAACTTGTAGTATCATAATTATTGTCATTGCCTGATCTAATATTAAGTTCATCTGTGACAAAAACGAACAGTAACAACTTACTGTACGTTCAGACCGCCAGCGATAAATTGCCAAGAGTCGCCGAAGACTCCCAAGAAACATCGCTTGAGCACAGCAACCAAATCGGCAAATTTGCCCATGACGTTAGCATCCAAATGTTAATCCTGCTTCTCTATTGGCATCTCACCAGTAAATCGACATTCTGATTGGTAATCGCCCAACCGCATCATAGCTCATTACATAAAGTTAACCGAAGTTTAACTGGATTTTATCGCCCAAGTCGCCTGCCGCTTTTGTCGCCCAAATCGCCGGTCCCAATACAAAGTCAATTACTTCCGTCGCCCATGTCGCCTGAATCGGTCTCGGTCTGTACGCACAGTTACTCCATTAGGCTTGAAATGATGACAACCAGTTGGGGAATACTCCATAAAACAATAGCGACTCAGTTTATTAGTACCATTCCACAAATTTTGAATTTGCTTCAGCGTAACAAAAAGACGGGGATCTCTGCAACTCTCTTTCGTCACTTGTCCCTTACCCCTCAGGACGATCTGATTGGTCTGATACAAGTTAGATCGGGACGCCTTCTTCTCTGCCGAGCCTGGCTAGACTCCTGTAGTGGCCAAATGAATTTGCTGCCGCTAGGGGGTCTAGATTTCTAGGCTAAAGGGCTGCGGGATCTCAGGAAACATAAATTTAGACAGGTTCCACCCATGGAAAAATTTTCAACATTGGAGATACTGAAATAGTGTTTGAACTACTTTTTGCTAAACTTACTTATTAGATACATTATTATGCATAGCTGCGCTGCCACAGTAAAGGGAAAGGTCTGAGACACTCCAAATCCCCTCTCACTTTCCCTTCTCCCATCGGTTGTGTGAGACTTCAGCACCACCTAAAATGAGGGTGTTCCAGTGCTGAAATAGGGTGATAGAAAACTTCAAAATGATCTCACCACAATCTGTGAAATGAACACATTTCCTAAAAATGCAATGGTGGGAGCACAGGGACTTTTTTTGTGATGGAAACACAGAAATTACACCCACTGAAAGTCAATGAGACACAGCTCCTCCTTCCTTCCTAATAGGCTACATAACTGAGCAATGCTGAATATGCAGCTGTCTCTAGTACAGAATTCTTTAGGCTATTTATGATTTTGTGACAACAGTGTAATCTGCCACTGATTGTGTTTGGAGTAAATATATTTTACTTCAGTGAGTGAGTTGTGTCCAGTGGGTGTAATTTAAGTGCTCCAATCATTAAATCTACAATAATGTGCTCCCACTACATATTACAGTTTTAAAAATTGTGTTCATTTCACAGGTTTCAATGAGATTGAAAACTTGAAAACTTGTCTCTGCAAATTATAGATCTATATTATGTGTGATGATGTTGCAAGTTCAGCCTTTAACACTAGATAAAGACACACCTTGCCTAAATACAGGCGATATTTATACTGAAATTAATCCCTCTCATACTCTAGCAAGGACGTTACCAATGATACCAATGGATAGATCTGGTTGTCTAGTTTAATTTACTACCAAATACATTGATTGTAAGAGGTAAGATGGTAAGATGATATGTTTTGCGGCACTAGCGCGCGTAAAAGGATTAACCAATTGGCGCATCAATGTTTAACTTATTTTCGGCTCGAAAAAACTACCGAGGTCATGACCTCGGTGTCCTCTATTGTAGCTACGGCCATGGTTCCACCCCCCTCCTCCCCTTGATGTCCATTTATAGATCAGCTGGTATTGGTGATTTTGGTGTATAGGACCTGAGGCATTAAGAGAAATCTACCCGTTATACTATCCCAGAATTTCACATATTTCCTCAACTAGGATCTCTTAGGACTAGTATGTTGTTCTGGACACCTCAAAGAAATGATCTAAACTGAAAAAACTTTTACAATTACTCCTGTTTTTGGCCCCAAAATGGGCTATTTTGCCTGGACTATTAGAGTGCCCAACTCTCATGCTGTGGGTTAGTTAGTTGTAGTTGACGGAATGGCAAGTTCGAGATACAGGGGTCAGAATTCTCAGGACTCCACCAAGTGTCCTCATTTTCTCGAAATTCATCAACGAATCAAATGAAAAGTCATCAACGTAGTTCTCAATGCTCTTGTGGATGATTGCCAAATCTTCCAGGAGTACCTGTGCATAGGTGATGAAAGGTGGGTTGAGGTCAGCCAAGGTCTCCCGATACACCTCATAATTTCTACTGGGATTCAGCAGCTTTTCGTGAGCATGGAACTCCTTCATCCACTTCTGTGGCACTCTGGCCCAGGTCTCGTGGAGTCTCATTACAGCACTGTTTGTTAGGCCACATAGCACAGCTGAGAATGAGTGCAGGTTCCGCATTTTCTTTAGTATCGAGGCGATTTCTATGAGTTTAGTGATAAGCACTGCCCCCTTGGTCAGGCCATCACAAAGAACTACTCCTGTGGTGACCCAGTACTGGACCTGATCATAGCAGTGGAGGAAGCGGTCCAGATTTGCTGTGGTGACTACAGAGTGTTTCTCCAGTCCCATGATGGAGAAGAGGAGCTCAGACTGGTGTAAGGCAGTGAACAGTTCCCAGTCGTAGGCCGTCAGATGTCTAGCTACATCCTCAGGGCTGTGGGTCTCCAAGGCACCAATGAAGCTCACCACAGGGCCCAGCTGGTCATTGGCAGGTGTCAGTTTGCCAACCAGCCCAGGTGGAGACAGGAACAGCTTCTCATTGAGCTTCAGGGAGGTGGCCACACCTCTGGTCTCCATTACCAGCTGTGTCCTTTCACCTGAGGAGTTCACCTTCACCAGGACACAGCCTCTTCCTTCTGCCCCTGCTCCTCTGTAGCCATCTACCGGCGTAGTGCTGTCATCAAATCATTTCTGGAGGTATTAGCAAGTACCTTTAGGTGCACAGAGGTGTGGTCAGGAAGGTAGACCTGTTGATCCACTTCATCAAGTGCCCTAATGGGTCTCACTCTCACACGTGGGTCAGAGTCGTAGCTCAGAAACCAAGCCGGATCATTACGGTCGAACTGTGGACAAAATCCGTTGGCACACATGCCATGATACTTTGCGATCATGAGCTTCTTCAATGTGGTAAAGGACCTTGGGTCGCTCCTCACCTCACTCATGAGTTGCTCCAGGAAGCGAGTCACGATGCAGTCCCCAATAAACAGTGGGCCATAGATCGCTGCCCATTCGACCACTAGCTTGATGAAGACAATACGTCTGTTGCGCAGGGCGACGGCTGCCTTCAGTGCCTCAATCAACACATCCAGCAGCCTCATGGGAGTTCCTGCAATTACGGCAAACTTCTGCATGACCAGAGTAAGGTGGCCAGGTTCTTCCACCGGGAAGGTGTTCACTTTCACATGTGCTAGGATGTTAATGGCACTCATGTTGTTCACTCTCAGAAAGTTGCAGTTGTCTTGGTGTAGGATGGGGTTTGGGTGGGACATCCCTTCATTCAGGACCAGCCTCCCGCCATCATGTAGGGTGGCCAGGTTACCCCAGCGCTGGGTGATGATATCCACGGATCCCTTCCAGACAATGAAATATGAGGCCCCCTCAAAGCCCTGACTAAATACAAGTCCCCATTTGGATACTGAACTCCAACACAAACACAGACGGCAGCTCATTTTCAATGTTGCGTCTGCTGGCCAGGGTCTTGTGTTGGATGATCTTTCCATCCTCCCTCTTCAAAGGGGGGGCTCGGACCTGGACTCTGCCTTTACCTCACCCATCATTCCCCCATCTCCAAAAAATGCTACTTTTCATGGGTACTTTAATTGTATAAAGTTTTTATTGTGATAGACCTAAAGGAAAAAATAGCCCTATTCAGACCTATTCTGGCCTATATCAGTGCATATTGGATTGACGAGAATTTCACATATTTCCTCAGCTAGGATCTCTTAGGACTTTTAGTATGTTGTTCTGGACACCTCAAAGAAATGATCTAAACTGAAAAAAATCTTTTACAATTACTCCTGTTTTTGGCCCCAAAATGGCCTATTTTGCCTGGACTAAACAGTTCACTGACTAAATAAAAAAAATAGCAAGGAAGATACTGTACATACATATGTTTTCCATGTGTGACCCGGGTCACTCTGCGTCCCAGTTTCACAAGGCCAGCCATATGAGGCCCACCACATGAGACCTCCCATAAGAGGACAGTCATGCCATGTCTTATGGCCGGTGGACACTACATGATTCTCACATATTCTCTCACGATTCAATATGTCACACTATACAAACTTTTTGCTGTGGGGTTTTCGAACGTTGCAGATGAAACAATCGTAGGTTGCAAACGTGACATTACAAGACCTCACCTCGTTGCAGACTTTTGGAAATCGCCTACGATGCAGAAAATTTGTCTGCGACAAGAGAATCGTTGCTGAAATCATGTAGTCTGCACCGGTCATTAATATGACTGATGGACAGACAGTGAAATCACTCTCCTCCATAGTTAGCATACCATCTGCATGGCTCCATTTTTATCACTACACCCCCCCAACTTCTCACTCGTCGTCACCCTGTCTTACTCTTTCTGTTCTGTACTCTCTGTACTATTCTCTCTCGGTCTCTCCCACTGCTGTTTGCTGTGCTGGTTACAACAACATCTTTTGATCTCTTTAACCTCCTCTGTATGTACTATAAACTATTCCCTGTGTCCTCTTCCACCATCTCTCTCTTTCTTTCTTTGTCTGTCTCTGTCTCTCTCACTTTTTCCTTTCATTCGTTTTTCTCCCTATGGTACCTCCTCTCATTCAACCTCTCTCTCTCTCTCTCTGTCTTCATCCCTCTCTCTCTCTCTCTGCATCCCTTTCTTCCTGTCTCCCAGAGGATCCTGAGGGCCAGATGAGTGCAGAGGAGGAGGAGGCTAGGCGCATTGCTGAGATGGGGAAGCCCATCCTGGGGGAGCATAGTCGCATGGAGGTGGTCATTGAGGAGTCCTACGAGTTTAAGGTACATTACACAATCCTCCCTTGATGTGTCAAAAACAGATGGACAGACACACACACACACACACACACACACACACACACACACACACTATCCATCAAGTCCATCGTGTCCGATAGTGATGCTTGCTTCAGAGGGTTAGGGGTGGTGGTGCTGGGGGTCATTGCCATGGGTGATGGTGCCGCTTTGAGAACCACACTCTCGCCCACAGATGGGGCGGGAATGTCCTGAGGTTTTGGGGGATATTGGTGCTGTTTTGCATGTATTTCGGTATTCCTTCGAAAGACGATGTTATTAAACACACACAGTCAGACTCAGTATCCAATGCAAACACAGACGCACATAGATACACAGTGGCATAGCTGCAGTGATATGCACAAATGCTTGCTGAGGATGTAGGTCATATAAAAAATGCATGCCTATACTGTATGAGCAAGAACACTTTGTGAGCCAATGAGCTCCGCCACATGAAATGGAGCTATACTCGGTTGCAGAATAATGAGCCAAGTGTTTGCTCTGCACCAAATGTTGCTTGGCATCATGCTGTGCCTTGATTGGTTTCATGTCAGTCCCGCGATCACTGCAGGTAGCATGTGAGCCTGCCTATGGGCTTTTATGCTGACTTAGATGACTTGCTGGGCTAGCTCATTAGTTAAAATAAAATAACCAACTTTACTTTTTTTTTTTTTTACATGACTGGTTGTGTTTTTGTTTTAACATCCAAACTGTTCTCAGAGGTCTGTGAAGGATAGATGGGAGCAAACCTGTGATAATTAGGCGAGCATGGATTTAAATGATTAAATGATAATTAAAAGGAGGATAATGTTACAGTAAATCAATCCAAGCGCTTACAGTATTTACAGGGTTTTTTTTTTTTTTTTAAACCTAATTTATGGTGGATCTCTACTCTAAAATTCATTAAAAGGATACTGTGCAGCTTTTTGCTGTAAAACTAGAGAACAGTTACGTAAAAGGAATTACAAACATTGTTCAGTTTTTGGGGCACTATAGAACATGCTAATGATGTCTGATAGCAAGAAAATTGTTGCTGTAACAAGGTTTTCTTTTATTTTGAGGTGGTTTCCTACCCCCACTCAGAACTACACAGTGCTTATCCTGGATGCCTGAGGGAATAAAACTTGCATGTATACCCTTCATATGACTATATGTCATCCAAATGTATTTAGAGATGGTACCAAGACAAATTCAAAAAAGGATACCTCAAACAGAAACGAAAAGTTACTTAGGGAAACTTTAATTCAGCAGGTATTGTCAGAGTTGGGTCCCAGTGCTGTTTGAGATGTGAGAGCTCACTTGTGTGTGTTCATGTGATGTGTGTCTTGTGTTTGCCAGAGCACTGTGGACAAACTCATCAAGAAGACCAACCTGGCCCTGGTGATAGGCACCCACTCCTGGAGGGAACAGTTTGTTGAGGCTGTGACTGTCAGTGCAGGTGTGTGGCTTTTTCTCCATTACCAATGTTTTGTCGAATATAAACCGTATGCATTTATTGGTGTCTGCCTTCGTTTTAGTGACAAATTGTGTGTGTATGTGTGTGTGTGTGCTACTGTAATTCTCTCATTTCCGTCATGGTGATAGATAATTACTAGGGCTCACACCCCTGTTGACTTTCTCCCCAATCTAATGAATGTGCTATATTGTGGATTAAATGGGAGTTCTCATTTTTCATCCATCTCATACAGTCAGTATTGTACAGTTTCATACAATTTGTAATAAGTGGAATCACATCTGTAACAGCTATTGAGTGTGTTTCACTAACTAAATTGTGAAAAAGTAACCCTATACTGCATGCTAGCTTAAGAGGAAAAGACCACAGCAACAAACATATGGCAAGTGGCAGAATGCTACACATTTACATGGTTTTACACTGCCCTCTGTTGGAGTGTATTGGGTAGTGCATATTCAGCCAAACTGGCACTTGGCTGCCCTATAGGTTACAATCACATGTCCAAAAATGACAACATAATGTCATAAAACAACTGCATTGACAAATGCATCATCATAATGTTCAAGCACCAATGAATTTAGCATCCAAATGAAGCAGTGCCAGGCCTGTTCTCCCATGATAACACATAACTACGCATGGCCACTGTAAAGTACGACACAAACGAATGCAAAGCTGGTTTCAAAAAGTCTCCTGAAGTTATTCCATGAAATTACTACCTATTATCTTGAAGTACATAGTTCATATACTGTAGCTTATGGTGCTATATAGTCTCTCCCTTTTTATTCATATGCTGTGTATGTCTGTAATGTATCATGTGAGTGTGTAGTGTCTGGTTTCCATCTGCATTCATTTCCTATGCTATTAAGCAGTAAATACTGCATGAATGTGGGGAAAATGTGAATGTGAATCTTGTGTCTCTTCAGGTGATGGAGACGAGGACGACGATGAAGGTCGTGAAGAGCGTCTACCCTCATGCTCCGATTACGTCATGCACTTTCTGACTGTGTTCTGGAAGGTTCTTTTTGCCTGTGTGCCCCCCACCGAGTACTGGAATGGTTGGGCCTGCTTCATTGTGTCCATCAGTGTTATTGGCCTCCTCACTGCCGTCATTGGGGACCTGGCCTCCCACTTCGGCTGCACAGTGGGGCTAAGGGACACGGTCACTGCTGTGGTCTTTGTAGCACTGGGCACCTCACTGCCAGGTACAGTAGGCTACAGGACAAGCTTTTCTTTTTGACATACCGTACACCTACGTATACCACATTCAGGGCTGATAGTGAAAAGAAAAATCCTGAGCCTGAACTTCATTTTTTCCATGTCAGTGAGGTGGGCAAGGGTGTAGGAGTTTTATGTTTGCAACCCACTTTAAAACACTACTGACCAAATTCCATATTTTCAACTAGGAGGCAGTGATGAGCCTGCAAGGATGTACTTTTTAACTTGGAACATTTATCAATCCCCATGAGTCCCACACAATTTATATCAGGTTACAACGAGTAGGAAAAGTTTAAATTTTGGTTTAATCTTATTTACACCTTTTTTGACACTTTATTTGGTAGACTACTAAATAAGCACCTTGACCAATACACAAATACACTGTGGTAACAGTAATCCACTGACTTCTTTTTAAGAGCTTAAACTTCATGTGAGACCTACTTTCTATGGCCATATGAAACATTGATAGGGACACTAGTTGTCTCCATCTTGTTACTCCCATGCAGCCTTCTCAATATTGTTTTGTGATCTGCAGGATTAGAACCATGCTGGTAGACAGAAGTGATGTTTCTGTGGTTTCTTACAATTTCACTTGATGCCCCTACACTGATGTGAATGAATTAGCCCTTTTAGAATGCAAATAGGTTTGTCTGGTCTGGTTGGTTGTATGATAATGAAGTTCTCTCACTCCTTTAAGATGATAACTACGCAACAGCCTACCCCCACTCCTGGTACAATAGTGCAGATCACACGATACTTAGATTCTTTTGGCCAGGTGTGAAGAATGCAAATGTGATCTAGCACGTGGAGATGAACCTTTTCTCAGTCACGATGATAAGATCACCATTTTTCTGATTAGGCTGATTGTCAGGGGTCATGGATGCTCTTTTATCGTCACTTAAGTTAACTGACAGGATATACTGCAGTTTCACCCACTGTTAAAGTGTAAGTAAGACATGACATCCAGACTTTTTTGGGTCTTTCCACGCTGGTGGAATGACCTACCGAGCGCTACCAGAGCAGGGGCGCCCCTGTCTGTCTTCAACAAGCTCTTGAAGACTCAGCTCTTCAGGGAACACCTCTTGTCCTAGCACAACCCCCTCTTCCCCCCAACCACCACCACCACCGCTGCACTCCACTTCTGCACTTTCACACCACAAAGCCGCTCTAGTGATATTTCTTCCATTTAGCTTGATAGTTCATCCACTTTTTTAAGTCACTTTGGATAAAAGTGTCTGATAAATACATAACTGCAAATGTACTTGTTGTAGCAAAATACACAGCTGATGCTGTAGGGGAAAAACTAAGTTGACCCAAAAGCCTAGTACTTAAATTAAAACATCAATCCTGGTGAACAAGAACAAGATTCCTGAGTTTATGAGAATTCTTGTCACATGTTGTCAACAGTGCTGCTGATGTCATAAATATCACGTTGTCTTTCCTGAAATTCTCTGCTCTTCTTCCTCCTAGATACCTTTGCCAGTAAGGTGGCGGCCACGCAGGATCAGTATGCGGATGCTTGTGTGGGTAATGTGACGGGCAGCAATGCTGTGAATGTGTTCCTGGGTATCGGTGTGGCGTGGTCAGTGGCTGCTGTCTATTGGAAGGTGCAGAACAAACCCTTCCGGGTGGACCCGGGCTCCTTGGCCTTCTCCGTCACGCTTTTTACAATCTTCGCCTTCTTCGCCATGGGCGTGCTGCTGTTCCGCCGCCGGCCCTCCATCGGGGGCGAGCTCGGGGGAAAACGGATCCCTCGCCTGCTCACCGTCCTCCTCTTCCTCTCGCTCTGGCTCCTCTACATCCTCTTCTCCAGCCTGGAGGCCTACTGCCACATCCAGGGTTTCTAAGCCTGGGCAGAGAGAGAGAGCAGCACGGCTAGGAGCAGAGCCACAGCATGCATCTGAAAAAACAAACAGGCATACAGTACATCCACATCTGCTGCATTCCATATCCGCACCTGCACCTGCATCTACACACACACACACACACACACACACACACACACAGATACAAGACACACACATGCCACTAGGTCTAGTAATCTGTCCCTTGTTAAATCGTAAAACCATTGCACCATGTGCAGATACACACCATACTCACAGTACAAATTATACAAAGGCCACAAGGCATTTTAAACATGAAATTCAGACTTCACATCAATCCGTCCCAGTAATTTATGACACCCAAGCCTGCAACAGTCCACAAGAAAGGCTCCAGAGGAAGAGAGGGGAAGTCAGACAGTCAGACAGGAATGTAGAAAGGTGACAGACAAGCCAGAAAACAAACCACTGATGGAATTTAGTGGCAGTTAAAAAAACAAATGGTAAGAAGATAAGGTAAGCTATGATGTGACAAAGAAGAAAGCTATGCAGGTAGGGAAAGAATAGCACAGTGTTAGAGAGAAGAAAGGAGAGTGAAAGGCAAGAGGTTTGTGTCGTTGGGACCATCCATGCCTCTTTTTCCCCCGCTTTCAGAATGGATGGAGGAACTACAGTATTTTGTGCAGGGCATTGACCTTTGGCCTACTGTACAGGTACATGGTCTGTTGTGCAAATGATGTTCTCGTCTGGCTGTTGAGGGGCATGCAAAAGAAGCTGCTCCTTCCAAGGAAAGATGTAGGATGTCGCACACAGGGCATCCTTCAGCTCTATGGAAACAATTCATCACCCAGCACCCAACAGCAGGGAAGAACAAGCCAAGGTGTCATATTTACAGTAGTAACAACTGGATGGCCTAAGAGAGAGAGAGAGAAAAAAAAAAGACTGATCACAGAGAAAGATCTTGGGGACATTAATAGTTTGTCCATGTAAATACGATATGTATCTCCAGTTCATTTATTTCCACTGAAGAATCAACTGATCTGCCAGTTAGGGTGTTCAGAACAGGGAAGCACTGTGTGTGTCCAGATATCATACAGACGTGAAGGGATCAGTCTGCACCAGAGAGCCCTTCTGGCATGGCTTGTCTGCTCCAGGAGAGCAATCAAAACAAACTGTGAGAGGGAACTAAGTGATGCTGAGTCAATTTCACATTTCCGCTCTGTTCTTATCTCGTTTCAGTCAAGGATGGATTAATTTATTTATTTATGTATTTATTTATTTTAATATGACATATATAAAATATATTTATTTGTTAAGTTTGCACCCAGTCATTTGGCTGTATTGAGATCCTTGTGCTGAGCTTTGGACCTTCCTCCCCCTGCTTCTTTGGTTCTGGTGCTCACTGGGCTCTGCTGCCAATCACTCTGATGCACCTCCCACACTTCCTGTTTTAGTGGGAGCAATGTACAGCAAAGCCCCATTGGCCAGGGTCTCCTATTCCACACCCTGGACTTCTACTACCACCTGGGTAGAGGTGTGACTATCTTGCTGACACATTGGGCATTGTAAATAAAGCTTTGGCATTACATGACTTGGTTTCCCATCTGAATGACTGCCTCCCACCTCCTTCCCTCCGTGGTTAGGATGTCTGCTCTACCAAATCCTTTCATCATCATTTCCGTTGCCTATATCTGCTGGTTCTCTTTCTATTGTGTTGATTTTATTGTTTTCATCTTTTCACACTCTGTTGATACGATGCGAACCATCATTCATTCTCCCATTTTATTTTCACACCTACAACTGCCTTTTTGGTTTCATTTTCAAAATACAGACATACAGACAAGTTGAATTCATATGCTTCTCTGTTCAAAGAAACACTTCTTTTTCAAATAGTCTCCAGGTAGAGAAGAAAGCCAGTCCTTGAAGTCCTGCTTTCAAAGTGGAATTGAGTGACGTTGCCCTCTTCAAGAGGCCAATGTTGAATCTGCATTTGTGCTGAGTTTTACATGTTGTTTGCCTGTCAAGTGATACTTGTCTATGTTTGTGGAAACCTGTGGATTTGTGACATGTGTCCATGGAATAGCCCTCACTCGGCACGGGCTGATGCTTTGTTGTGATGTATGGGTCAAAATGCATGATAGAATATACAGTGGCAGCAATGTAATGGCATGGTTTACCTATAAAAGCATGCACGGAGAGTGATAGAAGAAGAGACAGTGTTTGATTTTCAGGTAGGTTGAAATCTGAGATTGGAGACACTGCTTTCAACCTCTGTCAGATACTGCACTGACCGACTCCTGAATTCATTATCCATACAGTTCACAGGATATAGAGCACCTACTTTTAGATTGGCATTGGTATGTGCAAAACAGTTTATCTTCTTCTACATGAAAAATTAATCTTTGCATAACCATTCCATCCAAAATCTAGTCTGGTCTGTCATGAATGATCTGTTTAGACTTTTACACCATTTGACCTGGTGCGCTCTAAGTTGAATACAAACTCCTGGGTCTGGAAGGTTGCGGGCATTTACTACTAGACATGCGTGTAGCAGAAGGGTCAATTTAGTAAGAAACATGTGGGCACTACTTTGCTTGACGTAAATGGATTGGCCTTTACCATGAGCTTCAAACATTCATATTGCTTCTAATTCACTCTGAGAGACTGTTAGGTACATGTAGTATGGTGTAATGTACAATACACATTTTTATTCCCTGACTTACCCAGAGACTGCCTTAAGAAGAGTCAAATGTTTTACGTTAGATTTTATGTTGGTTGACTTGTGTCTCAGAATATTTTTGTATATATATTTTTTCTGTTTAGTAGGCTTTTTTGTTTTGTTTTGTTTTGTTTTTGAGAACACTAGATACCAAAATAATTGAGATAATGTGCAATATGAATTCCCTGCAAAAGAACAGCAGGCTAAGCAGAGCATGTAGTTGAAACACCCCTATTTACACTTGGGTGTTTATTCTGACTCCCAAATCCCTTCAGAAAAGCAAAGGGAGGCAAACAGCAAAGGAGTCACTTGAAGGACCGGTGAAATTAGTCATGTTTTCTCCTTGTTAGTCCACTTGTTTGATTAACCTGGTAGTTGTGCACATTTTCAATCAAACATATTTGTTCACGGTGAGGAATTTATTGATTAACTCCCAGTATTTCTGTAAAATGTTCAATAGGATATTCTAGATATCTTATTTGATATATTGAAAGAAAGTGTTGTTTTAGCTGTTGATCTGGCACTACATGTTGCCTCGCGGGGGCAATTAAACTGAATGAGTAAAGTGCTCTTCAGAGGTTGTGTATAAGACTCTCTCTAGGTCAGGAAACAACCGTCTACAGGTATGTGAGTGCAGCCACTTGTGATCATTTTGATCTAACTCCTGTAAACAAAACGTCTTTTATTCAATGTTTGTATGTGGTCAGCTGTTTCAAATTTGTATAGCTTACACTGTTTCTGCATCATTCTTTTTGAGATACTGCTTTTCTAATAGACTGGCTTGATTAAAATGTGATGCTGTAGTAAGGGTGTGACCTGCTGCATCATGCAATGCAACCTGCTTAGGCTTAATTTCATTTAGCCTATTTGTCCACCCTGGAAGACCTTGGAGAATTCTGTGAAATGATTTTTATTTTTAATTTTTTTTGTTCTGTCTGTTGAACCATGTAACAAGCAGTGGCCTTCAGAAATTCTTATAGGACTGGTGTACATTCTAAACTGTTTTCCATTGGAAAGCAATGCAGCAAGAATTAGGCCTATACTGTATCTAGTTAATGCTACACAGTGTAATTGGTATTGACATCTACACATTATGGACAGCCTTACACGGTTTGATATACAGTCTTATAGATTGCTTAATTAATTGTTACCTTTTGTAAAATCAAACAATTTCACAATTCATTCTTAATATCTCCTATCTCTAACATTGAACATCAATTCAAAGATTTCAGAGTGAGGTTACAGAAACATTAGTTTAAAAAAAGACATACATACATTCTCTATATAAAGTTGCCAACAAGTTTACTTAGTCTATTCTACTTCCTGTGAAGCCAAGAATCCCGGCATAGACAAATACATGAACATTGCCATCTACAAGTGTGTTTTCATGTTGGGGGAGTACTCAAGTGAACAAGAGGACATAACTTGAGGCACAACTTAAATCCCAACTTGAATGTCTTGGGTTGGAACAACCCTCTGTGTACCACTGCCTGTGTAGAATCAGTGTTTGTGACTACTTTTCACTACTTGTACATGTAATGTGCATGGACTCTCTGTTGATTTGTGCGCATGACCTGTTGTTGATGTCTAGGTTTACAGTCCACAATCTGGTCTTTCCTCAAGATTGATGGCTCCTCTGTCTAGGCAGTGAACTGTGAAACCACTGAGGCTGGTCTGTGGTCTGAAAAAAAGATGATGGGCCACTTTATTGAAGTTACTGTAATTATTTTAACAACTACTTTACTTTTCCAAAAGCTGGTTAAGTGACTTGATTTGTTTCATCTATGTCTTGATGTCAACCATTTCTTTGTAAACAGAAATATGAGGTTGTCTGTGTCTTTGTGTTGGGGTGCTCTGCCCCGTGTCTTGTTCACCTGTGGAATTTCTGTGCAACTTATGTGGTTATTTCTCTCTGCCTGAATAATAATTATGATTAGAATAATGACAGAATAATATACAAGATGTAATATATAAAGAAATATATACAGAAAAACATAAAATTATCAATTTTACAAATGAAACAGAATTGTTGAAACAGAGGATGCTTATCGTTTTGAGAACATGGCATGATGTGTATTGTGTCTTTAAAAACTTGTAAGAGCTCCAGCTGATCTTAACAAATATAGTTATTTTATTTTCAACCGTGTTAAAGTGTGTTTTTTGGAATATGGGGGGGTGTTTTATGTTGATCTAAAATAATCTGAACAATGTTAAATTGTTATTATTATTATTATTATTAGTAGTAGTAGTAGTAGTAGTAAGATAGTATGAGTGGTACGGTAGTAGTAACAGAGGTGTAGTGGGGACTTTTTAGTCACACACCACAAAACCTACATAAATAGTATTACCACAGAGGGTAAAAGTGGAACGAGAGGTGCAAATGTTTGTTAAGTTCCACGTTTTTGCAAAAGGGGGTGGGGGTGGTTTGGGGGGTGGGGGTGAACCAGAGAGGCGAGCAGAAGAGAGTTATGCTCTCATACATTGAGAAGAAAGAACATAAAAAAATTTTGTGATGAAATGTAGGCCTACTTATCCTCCCACTGTAACATGATGTTCTATGTCAGTATTCTATGATATGGCTTAAACTCAGTTCCTGGCCTTAACAACCCAGGCCAATCACCTAGGGCATCAAATTTTAGGGGTATGATCACAATGAGATGATAATTTAAGGTATGATACTTTCGTCATCCCGTATAGGAGATTCAAGGTTCATCCTGAAGGAAATTCAAGACAAAACACAGAGAGACACTCATAGCTCGTGGGATGTGCAGCAAGTCTTGGCGGCACCAGAAGTCTGCAATTTTTCTTCATTTTTTCTTATGTAATTCTAGAAAAGCAGGGCCTAAACTAAAATCTGGACTATATGGGCGATTCTACCGAATTCGTGTAAATTGCTGTCCCGGGCATCTAAAACTTATTTTAAAAGATTTTTGGTATAAAAACCACGTCATTAATTAGATCTTATCATGATCTAATTAACTCCCAAGCAATAATTTAAATAACTGCTACTTTAATATACCTAAATTGATCATGTATTGGGTGCTTTCAATGGAGAGGTGGTTGTCCCGAAGCCTAACTCTTAAATTTCAATTAATGAAAATAATGGCAAAATATTTTTTTAGATTTAAGTCATATTTTTTTCTGTAAATGACTTATTGATTGCTACTAAAAACTAATTTTAAAAGATCCAATAATTGTTGATTAAAGTTGTAGATTTAAAAAGTTTATTCAAAAAAACGTGTCCCGGATTTTCACGTCACTACCGAAACACAAAATGTTTTTGTTTATAGATTGAGAGTAGTTGGAGTCACATTTTACATTTTTGCATGGGAAGTATTGGTTAGTTGTTCTCTTTCCCCTGATAGAGTGTTGACATAGTACAAGCTTTGATACTGAGGTAAATGTGATCAGAAGTCTAAAAACCCTGGGTGTAACATTTAAGAGCGTCACTACCGAAACACCTATTTTCCACTATCAGGACAAAAATGTTTGAGTCATTTTGGAATATCTTGTAGCCATATGTGTTTCATTGCTCAGACCAAAGGTAAATAACCATGTCCTACCAAGCTTCTTGGGTTTAGACTCAAATTTATACTTTTTCGTCACTACCGAAACAGTCACAACCGAAACAGTCACAACCGAAACAAAACTGTGTTGTTGCGGTAGTGACATATTGTTACGGTAGTGACATAAATTCAACTTTTCTCTGGTAAATGAAAAATAATATACACATTTTTTGACATGATATCATGCAGTGAAGAGTATGAACCCCATCTCAATTGACAATTCAACAAAAATCTTTTTAGACTGTATGGTTTTGCCATCTGAAATATAACATGAAAGTTACAGTGTATTACAAGCTAATGCTTGTCATTTCTGTCATTTTTGGCAGACTTTTGAGGTTATGCAGGCAAGAAATAGTTTTGTTGATAATCAACATGTCTAAATAAAGTAAAATACAAATTTTGAGCAGAGAAATTTTAAGAATTTTTAAAGGTAGGCCTTTTTCTATCGGTATAAATCAATGCGAATGAGAATAAAGGCCTAATGTGCAGGAAAATAGGGAATATTGACCTATGACCTATCATATGTCATGGTCAACAGGATGAATAAGTCTAGTAATTCAGTAAAAGTTTAATTTTAGGGACTAATAGGATATTCCTATTATGTAATAGAGTAGGGGTTTGTTGATATTGGGTAAGAAAGGGCCTACTAGAAGGCCAGCCTCTCCGAGGTGGTATTCTTTACCCAAAATGAAATTTTATTGAATATTTGGCTAATTTGCAATTAGTTTGGTTGAAGGAAGGACAATAAAACTTGTTATTAGGACAATGGCGACAAGGCAAACAAAACCTTCAGGTCACTACTGTGCTGTAAAAACTGCGAAAATGACATGTTTTTGGCCAAAATACAATATAAAAAGTGTTTTATTTAAAGTTTATGATACAGTGTTATAAAATATATATTTTTGTCTATTGAATCCTGAGATATGATTTTTATGTGACCAAGTTTATACATTTTATGGAGAAATCCAGTTTTCAAAATATAACAAATTCTGTAAATTCAATTTAGAAACCAGATTAGAAATATAAAAATCCTTGACAAACTTCTGAAAACATGCTAATTAAATTCTAAAAAACATATTGATGAGATAAATATTGAAAAAAAATAAAATTTTTATTTTGAACATATTTATTATGTTATATATTATCCCGTTTCGGTAGTGACTTATTTGTGGACAGACAAATGTTTCGAAACCTGTATAAAAAGCACATTATGATTCTAAAGTGTCTCAATATTAGAACTGTATACCCTAGATAGTGCTTAATGTATATGCAAGCAAAGCTGAAAGAAAAATTTACTTTTTTTTCAAGAAGTTTAGAACTGTGAATTTGCACCAATTCGGTAGAATCGCCCATATAGGGCAACAGACTGCTGGCCATTGTTAAACTTAAGCACATTCAAGGCTACTCTAGCGGACATGTTATGCCCTGAAGAAGGCCACAAGCCGCTACGCGTGGGCTTTTTAAACTAGTCCTTTCTTTGGACATGTAATTTTTGTAATAAAGACATTAAGGAGAGCCTTGGTCCGAGAAAAAATTTTCTCCCCTTTTTTGAAAAACTCACCTAACCTTCAACCAAAGGAAGACTAATACAAAATGGAAAAAGAACACACCACTATCTACAAATCAAATAATATAGCAGACAAGTTGATAGTCACTGGCCAACCATGTTTTTCTCCACTGAAGTTATCACGAATTTGGTCAACTATTCTCTGATGTAGCTGATGATGTCCCTGTAGGCTAGTTTTATTGTCATGCATACACCACAAACATAAGCCTATCAAACATGCCACAACAGAAAAACTTGGGTATCATAGGCTATTGGTGGAGTTTATTACTGGAACTGGACTAAAATTTGTGGCACTCCTGGAGCAATTTTTTTCTGAAGCTTTCTGGATTACTCTGTTACTTGAGTGTTCTGTATCGAGGGCTGACAGACAAAAGGGCATAAGTCACATAAAATATTGATAAAAAAAACCAAAGGTCTTAACTGGGAAAGCACTAAGTGCACTTTGGCTAAACATTATTATTCATGCTGTCAAACAAGTTAGAAAAATATTTAATTAAAATTTAACCGCAATTGATTGATAAATCACCTTTAATCGCAACATTTACTTGAATCTTAGAAAATCTTTTGCTAATCTTTTGCATTCTTATTTTGCCCAACCACACCCTATTTTGCCCTGCCACACCCCTCTTCTCAAATGGAGCATTTTACACAATTCTCCTACCCACCACTGATTCCCCAGACATCAAGTAACTCAAACTGGATCCACAAAAGGCAATATGAAAAAGGTCAGGGGAGAGTGAAATGACATGGAAGGAGAGTTTTGGGCAATGGATGCATTACTTCACCCTCAAGTTTGATTTGATAGCTTAGTGTGCTGGAGTTTTAGCCCATTCCATAGGACTACATCTAGGTCTGGTTTTTAGGCCCTCTTGTAGGCTCTAGCAGAGACACTTATATAGGGTCTAGGCTCGTCCTGCCATAGACAACAACAACTCTCATGCATTGGCAGACAAATTTGGGTGTGCAAGATAGGCTACAGAAAAATTGATGAGCTATAGCCTATCTCTGAGTAACGTTATAAAGGCAATTTGAAAAATGATTTTTAGATAGAAATGCTAGGCTATTTATGGGTCTGAATAGGACTGCCCCCACCACCCAGAAATGTAAACTAGAGGTCCTGATAAACATTTCAAAACTATTTTCTAATTTTCTAATCGGCTCAACCAGAGCCAGTTTAATAAACTCAACTCACAAGTTGCGGGATTTAATCAGTTTCCCTCCTGATTAGTGGTGGACATTTGGTGGACTTGCCTCCATACATGGTCATCCTTCCTGTTGATTGCGGTGGCGCGCGGAAGTACCTGAAAAGGAAGCAAGATCACTGGTTGCTTGGTTGCGCACTGCACGATTAGGTGTGCGACATTTCTTTCAGGCCTAACCTCGCAATCGGTGAACTCGGAACTGGCTGTGCGAACGGTAAAAGGAAACTGAGCTTTTGTGAAATATTATATTATCTCAGAGTACAAAGGCAGTGGACCATTGTGTGATTGTTTTTGTTTCTACTACTAGAGTTAGCCTAGCTTAGTTTCGAAAGCTAGCTATCCCTGGTGTCAACGTGAACTCGTAATGTTATCTGGCTTGCTTTGTAGACCTATGGCCTATGTTTAGTTCTGTTAGATTATTTGCATGCATTTCTGCCAAATTAGCAGATATTTACATTTTATATAGTTCTTTATTTGACCCTATGCGATGTTTTGACCCCCAAGTTGAATAATTTCATATTTCTATGCTGTTTAGCATTTGGGTCTGTAGCTAGGCTAATGTTAGCAATGTAACGTGACCGAATGTTGGTTGCCATCAACATGCTTCCTTGTACCTAGTCTAGCATGTTGTGCGTAATTCAGTGCATCGGCTGATAATCTGATCGGCACGGTATCCGCCAAAAAATGGTATAAACAGTTGAGGTGTATTAATAACGTCAAAGTAGAGGTGATTCAATGTAATGCGAAATAAAGGGATAGAAAATGCAGTGTTATTGCCCTGTTGGGCAGTGTTTTTATTGTCATAGGCTAAAGTTAGCAAGCTAATTCCCGGTTCTCCTCAGAACCATAATATGCTGTACTATGGCTGTACCAAAGTACTTAGCTCGACCATTGCTTACTCAGTGGTTAGCAAGCGTTCAACCAATATTGACGCTGCACTCTTACCGAATGAACTGTTTGACTATTTTAAGACAAGTCTAGGTATTGAATTTCATCTGATATTGGTCGGATATCGTTAGATTTTCCGCTGTTAAGGCCATCCCATAAACCGAATTGCTAGTTGATTGCAACTCTGCAATTTGTCTGCTCTATTGACTTCAGTTCCTGAGCGTTATCAATCACAACCACAAGTGTATTGAAGTGGTTGTATTTATGTTGCTTTGAGAGTAACCTGTTTGTTTTCTTTTTCACATGTTAGGGGGGCGATGTCGTACTACTCCTCATCACGGAGTTCCTCCCGGAACTTAGAATGTAAAGTGTATGTTGGAGACTTGGGTAATGGAGCCGCTAAAGGAGAACTGGAGCGTGCGTTCAGCTACTATGGTCCTCTGCGCAGTGTCTGGGTGGCCAGGAACCCTCCAGGTTTTGCTTTTGTGGAATATGAAGACTCCCGTGATGCTGAGGATGCTGTGAAGGGCATGGATGGAAAGTATGTCAATAGTTCCAACTTTGTATCAAGTAGATGCAGGGGTTTCCAGTTTTTCTGTATAATTTTGAGATGCTGCAAAATGGCATTGTTGGTACCTGCAGGCCTTCAATACAATAGAGTATGCAAGATTTATAATGCTCTAACGTGATCCCATCTTTCTCTTTGCTGTCATCTGTCCTTTCGCAGAGTTCTTTGTGGATCTCGCATACGGGTGGAACTGTCAACGGGTTTGTCCCGAAAGTCACGTTATGGTCGACCTGGTCGCCGTTCTTTTGATCCAAATGACCGATGCTACCAATGTGGTGATCGGGGGCACTATGCTTATGACTGCTACCGGTTCAGCAAGAGAGGAGGCAGTCGACGAAGCAGGTGAGCTCACCTCAGACACTTTGTATAACCTAACTAAAACCTCTTATTTATTCCCACACTAACTTGCACCTCAGCCTACCTACCTAGGAAGTACAAAAGGGGAAAATATATCGCATGTATATCATATTTATTGCAGTTAACTTGGTTTATTATTATTCTCACCTACCAGGTCTCGTTCCAGATCCAGGTCTCGCTCAAGGTCCAGGGGACGGAGGTACCGCTCACGGTCTCGCAGCCGTAGCAATGAAAGGTAACTATTCTAATATCAATTCCTGTTTCTGCCGTTTTTTTGAATGATTTGCTGATGTGTAATATTTGTTCTCTCAGGAGGTACCGGTCACCCTCTTACTCCAGGCGTCGTAGCAGGTAAGGCACTGCTGAATTATGATTTACTTGTCTTAACATTAGGTTTGACATGTAGTATTGACATTCTCAATATGACACACCACATCCATCTAGTCAGTAAAAGTAATTATTATTTTGTCCTATAAATTATTAAATTATTATATACAATATCGAATGAAATTGTATGTGCCTCATTATATCAACCCACTTGTTTATTTTAAACTGCTTTTCAAATTTGTCCACTGATAGCAGTATTCTAACTCCCTATTCTTCTGTGTTTTAAAGGTCTGCCTCTCCAGCACGGTCTAAGTCTCGGACTCCTGTAAGGAGGTAAGCAGTAATAACTAGAGATTTCTGCAGGCTATTTAGCAAAAAATGACTCAAATTAGAACTGTGACAAATTTTAGCAAAGAGCCCTGTTGTGTTGGGTCTTTCATGCTCACTTCATTAGATGTAAAATCAAAGAAAATTTGTTCAGTAGCCCATTTTAACTACCTCCAGTACTGTTTGTAAATCTGAGGATAGATGGCAGAAGTGCTTTCTGGTAGTTTTTGGGGTTTGGAGAGCATAATTTTAGGATGAGAAGACGTCAACGTGTTTTCTCTTTTTCTCTCCCTTTCTCATCAGTCGCTCACGTTCTCGTTCACGCTCTGCATCACGCCCACGTGGTCGATCTGCATCCCGCTCCCGCTCCAGGTCACGTTCTCCCAGTCAAAAGAGAGACAGGTAAGAATCATCAGCATCTGCTGGGACCAGATGTGCCAGGACTTTCCTACAAAGAGTAGGCTGTGTTTTTACTCAGTTGTAGTGAAAAATAGAACACTGTAGTATTTTGAAAGTACATATTTACTTTTGCACAATGTTCTTTAGACACTCCTAGAGAAAAAGAACGTCTGTTATTACTACTTCATGTTAAATCCAGTGGTTGAAAAGTCAGGTTAGGCTTGGATAAGTTAAGGCTAACTTTCCAGTTGGCCTTGACTACGCGACCGAGATGAGCCGTCGCCTGAGCTTCGCTGACATCCCTGAATGCTCCGAGCTACGCGTGATGGACAGCCGTCGATGGAAATGGGTGAAAGAGTTCAGGGTTAGGGTGGGGGCATAGCAAGGTTTAGTTAGGGAAGATTGTAATGTTTTTTTTTCCCTTCAGAAACCAGTGTTGGGACAGTCTGTCAGATTCCCATTTTTTTCCTTTAATTGTCTGTTTTTTAGATGCATATAGTAAGAAAAGCTTAAAATGATTGCTTAGCTATAAAAGACAGGTGCAGCTTAGACTCCAAGAGGCACTAATTGGGTAAAGGGGCTATAGAGGGGGCAGGAGGGGGGCAAAAGGACGTGGTCTTCTCTCTTCTCTTCCCCCCCAGATCCATCCTCACTTTGATTAGCTACAGGGTGCATCAGAGATTCCCCCCTCCCAAATCCAAAAGAGAGAATCGGCTCGTGATCATACTCCGTTGACAATTGCTCCAGGCTGTTCCCTTTTTTTTTCTAAAGAGTGTGGGAGTCGACGGCTCAAGCACTGACCAGGGTTCATCCTTGCTGTGTAATACGTCCTTCGGGAGGGTGAGAAAATGCCCTGAGATCAGCCTCCGCCATGGTGGTTTCATGAGGTCGTCCGACGCACGTTCTGACCAAGACGCTCCTATCTGCACACACACACAGTTGTTCCACCTACCCCATTCCCTCCCAGAAATCCATGCACTACTACTACCGACTACCACATCTACTGCAAACCAGTGCTACGCTGAGAGAGAGCTCAGTCGACCAGTTATGGCCCCCCCACACCTTCAAATCTGCGGCCTCAATGCTTAGCTTCTCTGAGGGTGTGTGTGTGAGAGAGAGAAAGAGGGAAAGGAGAGCTGACGAGAGATCAGACTTCAAGACCCTCCAAGTGTGTCTTCAAGTTCTAGCATCCGTCGCTTCTCTGTACATGTTGTTTCTGCCAGTGTCTTCAAAGGTAAAGAAAAACCCCAAGAGTCGCTGTTATTCTTGATCAGAACCGAACCTTTTAGTCACTCTGTGCTCTTTTTATATTGAACTTCTCAGAGCATGCATTGTCGTGTGTGTGTGCGCGCGTGCGTGTGTGTCTGTCTGTCTGTGTGTGTGTGTGTGGGTGAATGGAAATAAATACTTGATTCCATTAACTTTGGAGGTGGCCTTGCCCATCGATAGGTTTTCACAGCTACACTAATTCTCCTCATGGGTTTTAACCGTGGTGTTTGAGGGGGTGATTTAGAAATGGCTGGGAACTCTGGTCCTTGAGTTAATATCTTGTGTAGCCATAGTGTGACTACAGTTCTTTTCAGCCATTTTTAATATTGCAAGGTGAAGTTGTCATGGTAACCACCGTGCTAATATTTGGTTGTGTAACGTACTCTAGGCATGTTCTTTCAGAACCTCCTCTTAAATGTGTTGCACCTTCTTTGTTTGTGAAGACTTGTAAAAGCTGTCAAGTCTGTTTATTCACAACAACTTGAACCAAGTTATGTGGTAGAGGTGCAGTGGATGGGTAAAATATTGATTGATTTCAGTCTCAATAAAAAGTTACTCAGTGGTATGCATCTAGGTCAAGGATGGGCCTTAGCCTGACTGTCCTAAGGAGTGCATCTTATTCATGGAAAGGTGCGACTGGAGGTAGGGATGGTGGGTTAAGGATCATCCCATCCCAGAGATGGTTAGGTACAGGTTGGAGCTGTATGGGAGCATTGTAACTGCTTGCATACATGTTCACAGCTGCATTAACACCTATTTGTGTTTGTTTCAGCCGTTCCCGCTCTCCCAGCCCGAAAAAGAGCCCCACCCCCGGAACAGACTGATAGGAGATGAAACCTAATCCAAACTCCCTCACTTTTTTTTTTTTTTTTTTTTTAAGATGTTTTATTTTTTGTTTTTGTTTTTTCCCTTCCCAAAAACTACTGTTTGTGTTTAAAGTCTCACCCACTCACAAATATAAAAATGTGTCCTTGATCAACCTAGTATTAATTACCAACTATGTTATTGTGTACAAGTCGGGAGTGCTAAGGACAGTGGCTTTGGCCAGTGATTGTTTTTACCAGTTTGAATTTTTACAACATGCCACATTTGTTGAGCCTATCTTTTATGACAATGTTATTTAATTAAAGAAACAAAAGAGGGCTGTGTTCAACATTTTATTTTATTTTTTGGCTGGGTGATATGTATGGTTTTGAAATAAATCAGTCCATTACCAATGAAACTTGGGTGATTTGTGTGCGTGTTTTATTTATTGGCATTATTGCAATACCAGAATGAGTACAATTATATAACAATAATGAATTGCTCTTTTATAAAAATTGTAATGTTAATACGAGGGAGACGGATGAAAATGTCATTGCAGAATATAAAATATTTATTTTGAAAAGAACCCCTAATGTCATGGAGCCCAGACAAAGTTTAGAACACCATCCTTTTCTGTGATGGATGGTGCCGTGGATGCGGCAGGCAGTTCTTAGTAATGTATATTGGCACAGAATCGGACGAAAAGATTTTAACATAGTAGTTTGTGCAGCACATGCAAACACATTGTAGGCATCCATGTCTTTATTACACATGTAATTTTAAGTTAGAGATGTATTTTTGTCCTATATTTTATCGAGTAAAGTTCCACCACAAAGCATAAATCAAATTTGGCTACGCCCCAGCCAGCAGTGAAGGTCAGGCTCTCATCTTAACATGTCTGCCTGAGGGGGGTTGAGCAGGTCGCGTTGTTTCAATTTCATTTGTCAGGAGATACGAAAATTTTGAACCACAAACGTGTTGGCCAATTGGATGTTAGTGTCGTCAGTGGAGGGAGTGGCTAGGCGATCTGTTTCACCGTTCGTCCATTTCGTTACCTTCAGTGTGAGCGTGTATTTAGCTAGCATAACGGGGACAAGATGGCTGCGACAGGTCGTTACTACAGCGAAGGCGGCAGAGCAACAAAAAGACAAAAAACCGAGAACGACGGAATGGTAAGTATAAGACACGTTTATATAGTTTACAATTACATTAAAAATGCGTATTTTCTTTTTTCTTGCACTTAAAGTTTGAACGTCGAGAAGATCCACGCACTCGGTGCAAGATGCGACAAAACGTTAGCTAACGTTACCGCAGTCATAGCCAGATGGTGTTAGCAGAACGGGCAACGAGGGTGGCGTGCTTCTAGCTAAATTTATACGTGATATTGGCCGAAATCAGGCATATTATAGCAACACTTTCTGTTGGTGAAATATGTGGGGATTTCGTAGAAGAAATTAACTCAATGCAGTCTATTGCACCATGTGTGGTTTAATTATTTGAATTTGCTAAATTCAAACCACAGCCGGCGATTATGAACACTGGCCTGCTAACTTATTGTCTGGAATGAATGACCCGGTCTGAAATGGTCACGTTTTTTTTACATATTCCCTTTGCAGTAATGATGAAAATTGTATTGTATTTTGATTTCCGACTTAATTTTGGCCCAATTATGTGGTTTTGATGTAGTTCAGTCGAATATACTCCACATTTGTATAACCTTACGTTAGCTAATGGCAAATGGAGACCAAACACTAGCTAACGTAGAAGCTAGTGTTAGTCGTATCAATAGGCTAATAGTGAAGTGGCTAGTGCTAATTTCTTACCATTCCGTTTACCTTATCAATCAAACCAATTTAGGTTTTCGGCGAACTGCACAAACATGCACCTGGATACATTTTATATTTTATTTGTACAAAATAAGAAATTTGGTTTCGTAGATGTGCAGCTGGTTTCTTTGACCGAGGCCATGTCTCGAAACCAATGCGTTGGTCTTTTGTCTGCGCGCGGACCGTGGAGTTCAGCTGCGTTTTTAGGCCAGTTGAAGTATCCAACCCAACCTCGCATTTACAAACAGAAGTTGAATCGAATTGGTGAAACTTATTGAAAGTTTGATGGTTAAGTGGCTTTTGTTTTGTCCCAGGAGGGCTACGAGGACCCTCACAAGACGCTCCCTTCCGTTGTTATCCACGTAAGGGGCCTTGTTGATGGCGTGACGGAAGCGGACCTCGTGGAAGCCTTACAGGAGTTTGGCCCAATTAGGTAAAAATAAAACAATATGAACATGTATTGCCCCTGCACAGAACATGTTGCATTATGAGAAAATGTGCATGGATTAAATACATACGCCTTAATTGTGTGCATCACCATCTTCATTTTCCCATGCAGTTACGTGGTTGTGATGCCAAAGAAGCGCCAGGCACTCGTGGAGTATGAGGATATGAGCGGGTCTTGTAATGCAGTGACGTATGCGAATGACAACCAGATCTACATAGCAGGCAATCCTGCTTTCATCAATTACTCCACCAGCCAGAAAATATCACGTCCAAGCGACTCGGATGATTCCCGGAGTGTCAACCTGGTTCTCTTGCTCACTATCATGAACCCCATTTATCCCATAACAACAGTGAGTCCAATAGCTTTTTTTTATTATTGTTTTGTGGATTAATACATATATTATATATTTTTCTATTTGCAAATTAATCATTGGAATTCTTTTTTGTGCAGGATGTGCTGTACACAATTTGCAACAATTGTGGTCCAGTTCAGAGGATTGTCATTTTCCGGAAAAATGGGGTCCAAGCCATGGTCGAATATCCTTTCGTAATGTGTGAATTGGCACAAAATGGATAATAGTTGTCTGTTAATGAAAATGTAATCTAGCAATACTGTAGCAAGATTGGTACACTTACTAAGAATAGTCTGCTAAATTCTAAATAATGGACACAAATGCGCACAAATTAAGAGCTTATTCTTTGCATTATTTCTACATATGAGCCCACAGTTTAAATGGGATGTTTGTAGCAGACAAAGGTTTGTTAGCGGAAGGATGTCTGAGATTTTCCCCACTGTCCTGTTTTGTATATGATTTTATTCCTTGATTCAAAACACGTTTGATTCAGTTCAGAGCGCTCAGAGAGCCAAGGCCTCTCTCAATGGAGCAGACATTTACTCTGGTTGCTGCACATTGAAGATTGAGTATGCAAAGGTGAGCACTAGGCTGAAGTTTTAAAGGATGACCGATGATTGATTAGATTTTTTTTTCTTTCTTCACACTTCAAGCAACAATGAGTGTATTGTCTTGTGATGTGACCCATACTGTTTTCATCTCTGTAGCCCACACGCCTCAATGTTTTCAAGAACGATCAGGACACCTGGGATTACACCAACCCAACATTGAGCGGCCAAGGTAAAACAAACCGCCACACTTCCGTCAATACTGACACTACCCAGCGCCCATACTGCCACTGTGGAGAACAAGTGGGTTATTTGGGGTGGGGGGTGTTTGGTGAGGTGGCAGACCTCTGGGGTAGTTAATGTATTCCAAGTATTTTTTTTATTATTAGCCTTTATTCTAGTCTTGTGTTCTGGCTTTCTCTTGGGACATGTCTTTACATACATTCCTACACATTATGCTTTGAGTGTGGAAGCTGATCACAAGGCACACTGATGGTTTCTTGCCGTGGTCATCATTGTTGTGATCAGCACCATCACCGGGCATCCCGACACATCTATTGAGTGCAAGGATCAACTTTATCACAGGGCTTTTATCCCTAGACAAGACTAATGTTATCAGATTGTTGTGCCTATTTGGCCAACATTTTTGAAGGGAGCCAAATTCATACAAATGGTAAAGGATTTAAGGGTTGGGTTGACACTCACTATTGAGAGTGAAGTGAAATTTCATTTAATTCACTTGTATGGTTGCCCCTCAGTTGTTAAATGTTGGCTGATTTGGGGGGTTTACTGGACATACTTGATCTTGAGGTCTATCCATGGCTTAAGTTTACTCAGAATGATTTTTATCAAATGTGGGTCTCAAGTTCAAACATGGTTGTAAGAAAGTCATTGACCCAATAAATAACAGCCTTATGAAATACATTTGCTTAAAGCAGTAATCTTGTGACCTCAGAGTGGTTAAGTAAATGCATCCACTCTGCCTTGTCAAGGTCATTGCAAAATTTTGGAATACTAGAAATGGTACAAAACCCAATGAATAAACTTGGCTTTTGGATCTAAATTCAGCCTTATCTATTCCAAAACCAATAATTTCCAAGTGACACTTGGATGTACAAGGTTGCTCCTTGCACCTTAGAGCCCGTTATGAGTATCCTTTGACACTCTACAAAATCAACTCTCAGCCAAATGCACTGGAACACATGGGATCAATACATTTATGCGTTCGCAATCGAAGACACACAGCTGTTTTCTCAGTACCACTCCTGACACCACAACCACTTCCACCACCATGCCCATCACCAAACCTCCAAGGACACTTCCACTTTCAGTTACAAAATCAGAGAATGAGAATCTGCCACAATTATCCTCTGAAGGGGGAGGGGGACAAAGAAACGGCAAGAAACCGAGAAAAGACACTTTGACAGTCCATACAAGCAGACATGATGATCACTCGACACATACTTCCATTGTACTACTACTACCGTACAGATCCTGCGCCACGAAGACATCCTACTCTCTCTTTTTTTTCCTATGGCACTACACATGCTTCCCTGGGGTTCTGGGTTGTTGGTACGCTTGGCATTAAGTTATGCTCTCCACGCCCTCCCAGCGGTTGCGACGTAAGCAAGACACACGCCACTTGAGACATAACTATAATACAGTCATGAACTCACTGGCGTCAGAGGGGACCCGTTTGACACATCTGCAGAAGGGGAAGGCGTCAACACTCGACACACCTGATGCAAACAGACATCTCGCAACTATGGGAACCATACACCAAACTGATGAAGCCTACAGACAAAACACCACCATGATGCCCATTATAGCACACAGAACACGTGTGTTTTACTACAACCTGTGAACACTACAGATAACATGCCCAACATGTCACCTAAAATCTTCAATTGCTCCAGTCGCTTGTGCACGTCACTTAAATAAACACTAGACGCAACACACTGGAAGAAGGCTTTTAGAAAACAAAAGGCCACGAAGACATTGCAAACATGCCAACAAGCATACGCACTGACATGCAGACAGACTACATGCCCTTTAAATTTCCTGTAATGCTCTACAGTATGTCTGCTGGGAATTAGGTGTGTGTGAGTGTGTGTTTCTTTTCTTTCTTTTTTTTCTTCCTCCTGCTCTTCTCATCTGTCGTTGCTCTGGCTACCTGCCTTTTCTCCACCGCTCTCTTTCATAGTGCAGCTCTTGTGTGGATGTTTTCCTTTTCCCCTCACCTTTTTCCCAAAAGTCTTTTGATGAGGCCTGAGTAACACCTTCCGTATGATGCAGGTTGGGCATTGTGTGGCTAGTGTGGACGGCAGTCTGTCTGAAATTTGCAAAGTGCCAGCTTTATTCTCCACGTGTGATGCAAGCAAGAAAGCAAAGTGTGCTAAAAGGATCTGTGGTTGGAGAAAACGGGCCCCCCCCACTGCAGTGGCAATAAGAAAATGAGTAGTCAGTCACTTGGTGGCAACTGAAGGAAGAGAAGTGGATGGACTGGAGGACCTGGAAAGGATGGATCAAATTGGAAAAGGGGGATGATGGAGAAAAGGAGGCTGCTAGTGTGAATTTTCGCCGCACGCTACCAGCATTGGCCTTCTCTTCTCTTAAGTGTGTTCTGTAAGTAACCACAAGCTTCTGTTGTATTGGAAAAAAAAACACTCGTCTGTTTCATTATTTTATTTATTTTGTTTTTAAAATCTGTTAAATTGATAAACTTTGTGTCTGTCTTCAATGCTGTTGTTTTCACATTAACCAGCAGGTTAATGTACTCCTGTGTTTAAATTATATAGAACTCAATAACATGGAATCACATGAAGCTTTAAACCTAAAAGCCCATTTTGTAGAACCTCTTGTTGGTCTTACAGTTGATATTTGTTTTCAGTGATCTAGGTTTTTTTCCCCCTTTCTTTTTTTTTGTGTGTTAAGTGTACTTAAATGAAGATGGAAGTGCCAAACCTCATCAGTTATGTAATGGCTCACACTAGCTCCTCTGTGGAGTTTGTAGAGGAAATGGTTCTCTAAACGCATTTAAATGATGGGGACCCATGCCAAGGAACCATGTCTAGTGAAGGTTTACAGCTGCTAAAGTTTGGACAGGTCCTCAATTTGAGCGTGGGTCTGCATACGTGCGGATGGTTGACCTTACAGAACAGTAATCAGTTGTCACAAAGGCTGGTCGTCTGACCTGAGTGTAGACTGGTAATTGTGCTGACGAATCAGGTTGGTCAGTGTGGGACTACTCTTATGCCTCCTTGCATTGTTGTGTTGGGGAGTTTACAAAGGCTGACTTGTTAACTGTCAAGTTGTCTAACTAATTGTTTTCTTCCCCCATTTTTGGCCAGGACTATTAAAAAAAATAGTAATAAAACAAAACTTATCTGTTGAGAACATGTCATTTATAGAGACGCATATGAAAAATGTACAGTAATGGACTAATTTAATTTGTGGTACCTGGCCTGATTTTGATAATTTGCCATATGTGTACCTATACAGATGCTGATGCAGATGGCAATGGGAGCAATGCTCAAGGTGTGTGTTCGTGCTAGGCACTCTCCCTCCCACTCTCTTCTCCCCCCTTCCCCACCCCTCCTCAACTACATTCTAGATCATATCTGCTGAACATCCATAGTAGGGATTAGCCGATGGGGACTGTTTGGTTTTGTTATTGTTTTGCTGTCTTGTGGGAACCATACTGTATTCCAATAGTGTTGCAGATATAACCATCCCTGTTTCCATATACATTCATCCTTTGTTAGAAATGTGCAGGGTTTGCATGGTCATGGGCTTCTTGCTTCATTTATTCCTTACTAATGGAATGGAGTGGAGTACTAGCCTTAGGCTTGCTCCAATTTTACATGTATTAAGAGTAAATGAGTGAGCTTTAAGACTCTTGATACTTATGAGTTTAGTGACCCCACCCTATCCCCCCTTCTATCTCTTTCTCTGTGGTGCTGCTTTTTTACCCTCCCATGTATCCTTATTTTCTTCAGTGTTAAAGATAGACTGATTCAAAAGGCCACGTTAACAGGAGCAGTTTTCTTTAGCCTATCACTCTTCAGCCAATTCATCTATCACTCTGTCTCTTCTCTTTGCCTTCCCTTCCCCCCCCTTTTCTTTTATGTACCCCCCTCCCCTCCCCCTCCCCCCTTTTTTTGTCTCTTGGTCTTGTGCCTCTCAGATGTGAATGCCAACCCCAACAAGCGCCAGAGACAGCCTGCTCTGCTGGGAGACCACCCTCCAGAGTACGGTAAGGCTCTCTCGGGGGAACACGATCACCATTGGCGCATGCCTCGCCCGATCGCATAGAGGCAGGAATTGATGCTAAATTACCGTTAAAAAAAGTGACAATTTGGTCCGCTAAGCACAGTGGCAGCATGAGGGGGCTGTGTAGATGTCACTCAGAGAAGCTTTTGGAAATGTAGGGTCTTGTTTCTATCTATCTCTCTCTCCCTCTCTCTGTCTGTCTGTCTTTTCTCTCTTTCCTATACACAGAATGAATTATAGTGGAGATCATATGGTTGTTAGGGTGTTTGTCTCGCTGTTCATGAACTAACTGTAAGGGGTCTGTGGGGTTTGTTTACTCTAGGTGGCCCACAGGGTTACCATGGTTACCATGATGATGGCTACTATGAGGGTCGCCGCGTCGGACCTCCAATGGGTCCACGTGGAAGTGGACCTAACCAGCGGTACGGAGGACAGTACGGCCCTCCCCCACCACCCCCTGGGGAGTACAGCCCTCATGCAGAGTCTCCTGTCGTCATGGTGTACGGTCTCGACCCAACCAAGATGAACGCTGACCGAGTCTTCAACATCTTCTGTCTGTACGGCAACGTGGAGCGGGTATGTGTAGATTCTCAAGTACTGCGAGTGTGTTGATGGCAGGTCTATGTGGTGATGGCAGGTCTATGGGGTGAAATGATACTATTTACTAATGGGCTGTCTCCTCCCAGGTTAAATTCATGAAGAGCAAGCCTGGAGCATGCATGGTGGAGATGGGAGATTGCTATGCTGTTGACCGAGCCATTTCTCACCTCAACAACAACTTCCTCTTCAATCAGAAACTCAATGTTTGGTAAGTGGTTGACTGGCATGTGATCAAAAGACCTTTCCTGTTTCCTTAGTACTAAAAACAATTGGGATCAGAAGTGAGTTAAGGAACATGTATATTTTGACATGACTTGAAAAACAAGATTGTCTGGGGAAGACAATTGAGACCAATAAAAGAAGCCTGAGTGTTTATAGAAAGAGTTGTGCACTATTTAGGGCGTGAACTTGAATTTTGAACCTCTTTGTTTTCTCCATTGACATTGTATAGTTTTTGTTGAAACATGGTGGCACCATTATAGGGCCTAAACCTTTGTGTGCCAATGGACAAACAAGCTACTGATAACTTAAGCCTGAAATTGTCTGGTTGTGACTTGCCTCTCTCTCTCCTTTTCCTTCAGTGTGTCCAAGCAGCAGGCCATCATGCTGGGCCAGTCATACACACTAGATGACGGCTCCAACAGTTTCAAGGACTTCCACGGCAGTAGGAACAACCGCTTCAACTCTCCCGAGCAGGCAGCAAAGAATCGCATCCAACACCCTAGCAACGTTCTGCACTTCTTCAATGCGCAGCCCGAGGCCACCGCGGAAATTTTCTCCCAGGTTGTATGTATTGACAGGGCCTTTTTTCTCTACACTTCTCCTTTTATACATTTACCCATTTGGAATTTGGAATATACCCATATTCCGCCTGTTTTGCTTAAAGGAATGTTCCATATATGCGTGCTTTTGTCTTTCAGATTTGTGAAGAGCTCGGCATCAAGTGTCCCTCAAACGTCAAGTTGTTCACAGGCAAGAGTAAGGACGCATTTGTCACTGCTGTGTTGGGGCTGAGTGAGTGCAAGCATCAGTGGCTTAATCTCAATGTCCCCACTAAGCCCTGAATCCTGAAATGCTTAACTAGAATGAGTCTGCCTTTTGATTGGCCAGTTCATGCCAGTTAATTCTTTGAGGGGTCAGGGTTTATGGTGGACATTGGGTTCAGCCAGTGTATTGGCTCGACTTGGAATCACTTGCCCATGTGCCCTTTCTAAGTTTGCTTGTAGTAAATGGTTGGTAGATATGGCAGTATTTCTTTGTGTGTTCCTGGCTGGCTAATAATCCCATTTCTTGACCCTCTAACAGATGGAGCCCCTGGAGAGCGCAGTGCTTCAGGCCTGCTAGAGTGGGAATCTATTAATGATGCTATGGAGGCACTTGCAATGATGAACCATTACCAGATGCAGAATCCTAGTGAGTTGATATCATTTATGACATGCCAATGTGTCCAACATTGTAAGACTTCCCTCCCAGGGGGGTAAACTGTATCCTGTTTTCTAGGTATCAGATTAAGCTGACTTTTCCTTTTCGTTTTTTGTCTACACAGACGGCCCTTACCCCTACACACTGAAGCTGTGCTTCTCCACTGCACAGCACGCCAACTGAGTAGCACCTGTTTGCGGGATGGAACAGCCACAATCTACTAAAGTCACTGCTTGACGTCACCTGCATTTTACCCCCTTGTGTGTAACGGGCAGTTGTTAGTGTTTTTGTGTCTGCGGTCATATTGAGTTGTCTTCATATTGTTTCAAGATTTATTCATGTATCCTTTGCGAGTTCTTCGAGAATGACTGACCAACATGAATAAGGAAATGTTTTTACTTAAGATGGGGATAAGCTTTTGTACCAGTATTTTTTTTCTTCTTTTTTACTGCTTTCCATCAATTTGGATTTGTGTTGTGTTAATCACCTGCCGAAAGTTCACACTTTGTAAGGAGACTGCATCTTGTGTTTTGTTCTCAATAAAATTGATGAATAATTAATCTGATTTCTTGCCAGTAGTGTCCGTTTGTGTTATATTTAATATTTATATAACTTTGTCATGGTACATATGAAATCTCATTTATCTAAAGGAAGATGGACCTAGTTTGAGACCATAGACTGTATAAACCTTACTTTTGCTAAAGGACAGGCTGACAAGGACCTTGGCGTTTGTACTCTCTGGTTTCCCGTAGAAGCGAAAGGAAAATGGCGCCAGGGACACCATAGAATTCATAGCAGAGAGGTGCTGAACGACCTGTTCTGAAGTTGAAGACGTGTTGTCTATCCTTAAAAATAAACGGCAACTGTTAATGAAATGAAGAGGCCAATGTTTTGAGTTGGAAAATATATTGGAGGAAGCATATTGCCATCCGCTATTCTTGTTGCCCATTGTGACCGTCGTAAGCCAACATTCCCTGAACACAGCAATGACTTCCATCATCAGATCTACCTTTATGAAAAGTAAGTGGGTAACTAGCAATACAATGTGTGCGCGTTCTGTGTTGTAGCAATTACCAATTGCTGTCACAATGTTTTGTTAAACTATTGTTCAATGTTATTTTATGGAATAATTCGTCGTTCTCAATTTCTCAGCTGGCGTTGGCTAACTTCAGATCCCTTTATGTGAGTCTGGCTAACGCTAACTAGCGTAACCGGACTTGGTTAATTGATAGTAACATTAAGGTTACATTATAACGCCGCCGAAGTTACAATTAACCTTGATTATCAGATTCAGCGACTAAGAATGACAAAATGATAAGTGTAAAATTACTTCACAGCATCAGAAAACGTATTTAAGTCTGCGGGCATATCGCATCTCCGATGTGTGTTTGCATCTGTTTTATGAATGGAACGAGGACGTGTGTGATCCTACATGCACGAGCATTACATTATTATTTGGCAAGATTTCACAGAGGTAGGCCAACATAGTTTAATTTTCTAATTCTCTAGCAAAGAATGTAAAGCGCTTCTACCCTCGTTTAGCTTCAGGGACAACTGGAGGAAAGGTCATCCGCTCCCTCTTACATGTTGTTATGTCCAGGCTGTGATGCAATGGTGTTAACCAGGAAAGCATATCAGACATGACAATCAGATATAATTTCGTTCTTTGATAATGACGTTCTCCCACATTTGTAAGCCAATCGGGTCCAGCCACTGTACAGATCTTGGCCAGAAGCCCGAGTAGATTAACCTGTAGACTTGCGCCTTATTGACAGAAGGTTTCCTGGGTTCACTAGCTTAGCCTACTTCTTTGGCAGGTCCAAATTCACCCCCAAAACAGCTTTGTGGAATTGTCCATAATAGATATTAATATCTTGTGTATTTCATATCGAGTTTTCATACTGGTTTGTCGTTTAGATCGACCTCTGTGGCTACCTGCATTAAACTACGTAAAAGCCATGTCATCGGAGAGTTCAGCTTTCTCTGCCCTGTCAGTCAGCCACCCAGTCAACGCAATCACCCATGTGCAACTGAACCGTCCGGAGAAGAGAAATGCCATGAACAGGGCATTTTGGAGGTAGTGTTTTGAATAGTTGATTGATTCATTGTGTTGATTGTGTCTTTTTACTGTTACTGCAAGCTCACTCATGGGCTACTTCACATAGTGTAAGGCAGGCCTGGGCAAACTAAGGCCACATACGGCCCGCCGAGCAATTTAATCTGGCCCGTGGAGCCTTCCCAAAGTAGAATAATTTACCTTTTCGCCAAGGAGACTTAGATTATAGCCCTGAATTATCAAATTTGTTGTAGTCATGAAATACAAATCCCCCTTTTAACCCTGCATGTTAACATGTCCTCATGGAAGAAAGTGAGACTTTCTACCAGCCTACTGGTTTGAGACTTGCCAACTTACCAGCATCAGCGTGTTAACGGTTAACACCCGGCCCCATAGTGAAAATCTAAACGCCAATGTGGCCCTTCGGACAAAATAATTGCCCACCCCTGGTGTAAGGTATAGTCTCCAAGTAGACTAGCTCACAACCAGAACATGGCCCAAAAATCCAATTTTACTGTTGGCTATGCTGTATGTAGTTTGTGTATGTCATTTGATTTGATCAAATGTAGGACTTGTTGCAGGCCCCTGTCTATCCCAGATGAGTTAAAAAATCAAACACTTAAATATTTTATTGAAATATTTCAATATAGCCCTTGATAGTAAGAGCCTAAAAACATTAGCATGCAAGAGCATGCAGCTAAGCTTTAAGAAATAGGTCAAACACAGCATAACCAAAATCACTTTGCATGGTTTTCTTTGATTTTACATAAGAAAAACCCCAATATGAGACATCAGTCTATGAGAAAGTAGAAAAGTGCTCAGAGAGTGTAGACCTCCGCCAAGGGAATGTGGTCACAGACGGTGTTCTGGATCAAGATCACCACCAAAATTGAATCAGTTCTTACTCATCCCAATACACACATTGTCCGAATATTTTATCCAAATCCATGCAGTACTTTTCGAGTTAACATTATGTTGCACACAGACAGACAGACAGACAGACATACAGACACACGCCGGCCGGTGTAAAACATAATCTCATTGGCAGAGGTAACAAAACTCTCAGTGCAAGTCTGAGCAATGTGGTATTTCAGCAAACTGACATGGCTTCTTAATTTTGGGGCCTCGAAATATAGCAGTTTGTGAAATACAACTCCTACTACAGAGGGATCTGCAACATAACCACAAAATCAAACCGGTTTTGTGCCGAGTAGGTTAGCCTGGCAGTTTACTTATTGTCACACTTATCTGTGTGAGATATTTAGACTCCGTAGCGTGTGGCTATGTACAATGGGATGGTGACAGTGCGGTCAGAAAAGAGACAACCAATAGAATACATTCATGGAAGACAAGAAATTGACTGCATTGTGTTGCCTTTAATCTTGCTGTTTTGTTTTTCAGTGAAATGGTAGATTGTTTTAACCAGATTGCTGCAGATCCAGAATGTCGAGTTGTGGTCGTCTCAGGTGCCGGGAAAATCTTCACTGCTGGTAATTATTAGCAGTGCTCTGGCAACTTGTGCAACACCAGTGTGATACTTATATAAGGAACGGTTACTGCCGCATACTGATATAATCTACTTTATTGAGCAACGCGTTTCGAATGTTGCATCTTTACGTATGCAGTGGTTACCGTTCCTAATATGTCCATTCTGAAAACGCAATTGACCAGCACCTGCTTCCAAGACACTGCAAATTGATTTTTTTTTTCTATTTTACCAGTGTAATACTGTGTGCACACTGAACTGACTTCATAGAATTGACTAAGGTAGATCTGTGCACACTGCTTAATCTTGGTCCACAGACACTCAGTGAGCACTATCAGACACCTGACCGTGGGTTTAGCAGCAGTACATGTAAAGCTCAGTGGTTAGAGCACCCGACTCTCACGCCGGGAGTTTGTAGCTTGTGGAGTGGCGGGTTTCGAGACCCGAGGCCACACATAGAATTATATAGTAGAAGTTTTGGAGCCCGATGCTTGTTCTAGTTCTACTATATAATTCTATGGTGTGCCCTATGGTTCAATACACAAACATGAATAGTGGTATGTCTGTACAAGACTAGATAGTGCTTTACTCATCCTGTTATACATAGGCTACTGTCCAAAATTTGCTTATCAAGCAGCAAACATTTTCAAATGGGCTCCATGTTGGCAGTTTTATTTAAAGCTGGACTGCTACTCCCTCTGCAGGGATCGATTTAATGGACATGGCCAGTGAAGTTCTGCAGCCTGAGGGGGATGACATTGCCAGAACCTCATGGAACATGCGACGCACCATTGCCAAATATCAGGAGACTTTCTCTGTGATCGAAAAGGTTTTTCATCATTTCATTTGTTTTCTGTGTTTGTGAGGGGGTGTGAGTCTGTGTCTATGTTGGATCTTACAGACATACACAGTGGCATAGCAGACTAAAATGATAATATCCCCCACCCCCCCCCCCCCACCACATAATTTCCCAAGCCTCGACCCATGACTGTCATCTTCCCTTCCAATGGACTGCCTAATGTGTGTGTTGAAGATGTACTCCTCTGAACTCTTTCGAAAGTTGCAATTCTCAGTCCCGTTTTCTCCATCTCTCTCCCCACCCCTACAGTGCCCAAAGCCAGTGGTAGTAGCAGTGCATGGAGCTTGTGTAGGAGGAGGTAGGAGAGAGTCCACTTATTAAATGTGCATGTGCGTGTATATCATGTGTGAGTGTGTCAGCATCTCATATTCATATTCATTTGATGTGATGCCAACAGATCTTGTGCTTTTGACATTCATTATCACTGTGCAAAGAGTCAATCCTTTTATCACAATGGAACTTCTTTGAAAATGAAGGAGAAAGGATACTATCTAAAGTCCTATTCACACAGGATTAGTATTACCTGGGGATGTGTAGAGTATTTGTAAATTAGCCCTCTTGATGGACCTCTTTCTGCGGATACTGTCGGTCTCTATTTTTAATTTGCGGTGACATCTAAAATGGCAGTGACACCTAAAAAAGGTGCACAATAAATACAACTAACACAGGCCAACCACTGAAATACAGCATTGCTTGGGACTAGTATTATCACAGGACATCTGTGTTTGGTCAAATTACCAGACGTTCCAAGGTGGTACTAATCCTGCGCGAATAAGGATTGTGTTCAAATTCAGTTATTTGCAATATGAGAGTGTGTCCTCAGGACAAAGACAAACTCTATAACCCTTTTCAAAAGACAGAACTAGTTCCACTGCCATTCATAAATCAACATTTGAAAGTGTTTAGACTAAAGAAATGAGAAAATTAGAGAAGTGATTCATCATATTTCACAGTTTTGCGGCCTCCTTTAAAGGAATAGTCCACCTTTTTATGAAAATGGATTTTTCACCCCCTTATCTGGAGTTACATGTGGGTAAAAGCATTTTGGTCTAAGTGCATGCGTTCCCTTAGTCTGGCAACCCATATTTTACTTTTTTTCTTAGCTTTAGCTTTGGCACCGGAGTATAACATTATCAGATAGCAACTCTTTGGAAACATTACATTCCAGCATCTATGCTGAGCTAAAACTAAAATTGGGGTTGCCAGAGTAGGGAAATGCATGCACTGAGATGGTTCAATTTGAATCGATTACACTTATGAAGAAGGTTACTTAACCTCATGTCATGGTTCAATCCAATGATGCAAAACAAAACAATAACTTTTCCCCCAAAATCAGTCTGGAAAAGGGGTGTGTGTGTCTTGTTTACACTTGCCATCGTGTGTCTGGTTATGTGTGTGTCTGAAGTTGTCTGAAGTTGTGTTTTTACTTCTTCAGGCGTGGATCTTATAACTGCCTGTGACATTCGCCTTTGTACCCAGGATGCTTGGTTTCAGGTTAAGGTAGGACCACACATAACCTAACCTAACTCTTGCCTCTCCACACTTTCATCTGGGGTCGCTACCATCACAAGGGATTTCAGAACCAGATAAAACCGCAGGATTGTTATAATTGTGATATGCATTGATGAATGTCGTATTTAAGGATGTTTTGATAAGTCCCAGACCAGCGGACCTTTATCAGTCTAAGTAGGAAGTGGAACAGTCCTGTGTGAGCACAGGTGTTTCTAATTAAGTGTCTAAGTAAGATTCAGCCACCGTTAATTAAACCAGAGGCCTTATTCATTTCTTTAGGAACACCTGTGCAGTCAGAGGAACAGACCTACTTCGGCTGCCCGTCGGCTATTGTGCTCTCCTTTAAGCATTTTTGTCACCTCAGTATCACATGTGAATTGTAATCTCTGTTAGGGATTTTGCATACCTCAGTATCAACTGTGAATTGTACTCTCCTTTAGGCAGTTTTGTCACCCCATTATCAACTGTCAGTTGTATTTTCCTTTAGGCATTTTTTGACTATTTAGTATCACCTGCGACATTTGCAACATAGTTGCATAGTCTTGACCTAGACAGACACACAGTGTCTCAATAACCTCAATAACAGCTACAGTATGCTGGGTCTAGTATGCTGGGTCTGCCACTGACTTATTTGATATTTGGTGGATTGGATGATTGAAATTTGAAACAAGACATATTGGCAATTTAACAAGACAAACTGGGTGTCTTTGGACGCCTCTGCAGCCTATCTACGACATTCCCTGTTATGTGGAACTTGTCCTTCAGTTTATAGAAGGCATTAGGGCTCACACCAAATAATTTTGCATCTTAGTTAAGCAGAAAACCATCTTGGGGTGTTGCCCTGTCGCTAGAGCCCTATCCAGATCAGTCAAATGTGTCAGGCTGACTCTTGGAGCAGTCACTGACTGTACTCTACTGTACTCTACTGTCCCCTGGGGCCCATGCACACATGCACCTGACTGGCAACACCTGGGGCAACAAGCTGTTTGGTAATGACAGAGAAGATTTGGCACATTTCTCATGTGCACAGCCCATATACTGTACTTAGCTCTGCAGCTCATCCCATCCCATCCCAAATTGGGAGCCGTTTGAAAGGAAATGAAATAGACTTTCTGAGAGATAAGATTTCAAGCTATAAGATTAATTGTAAAGTAGTAAAGTAATATCACATATAGACAGACAGGCAGACAAACTCCAGTGAAAACATAGCCTAAGTCAGAAATATGTAGAGCAGTACATGCTCCAAACATTGTCATATAATCCTTGGGCATTGAGCCAAAGCCCCAAAGTTGAATTGTCAGTAAGTCAGGAGACAGTAGTCTCTTTTTTTTTTTTTTTTTTTTTTTTTTTTGAAGGTGTGGCAGCCTATTGTTATATGTGATAGCATTGCATTCAGGTTAGCAATTTGTGTTCTGTCAGCCTATTTATATCCATTATATAAGCCTATGGAGGATATTACAGATAAATAGGGTAAAACTCTAATAGATATCCCCACTAAACTTTCTGAGCTTATTTACATCAAGGCAAACATTTGTTGTTTTGCAAGTTGGCTGAAATGTTGTTTGTAAATAGGTAAAGAAGGCATTACACTTGCGACCGGTACTGTAAGGGTAAACAAGTTAAATTGCCTAGTCTATATATGTTCTGGAAGCCTACACCCTACATTACCTTCCACACCATTGTTCTGTGCTGTTTTTGCATAGTATTGAAATGTTTTGCATTCATACTCAGCATAGCGAGACTTCTCAAAAAAAAGTTTTTTTTTGGTTGGTAGAGTTGCAGTGTAAGCCTTTGCCTAGGACCTCAAAGTATGGCATTGTTCAGTGGGTAAAGGCTCCTGTACATATATATCATGTACTGTATATACAAAGTATTTCAGAAAACTTCAGATGTTTTCGAGCTTTCCACTCTTCATCAGACAGTCTGATGAAGAGCGAAAAGCTCGAAAACGTTCACTTAAAATAAAAAGAAGCTAAACAGGAGCTAGTGTGCGGACATTCAATTTCATTTTTATGCTTTGACCTTTTTGTCCTGCACCTACTGTACATTTTGGATGTGCGCACCACCTTTTTGTTTGAGAAAACTTCAGATGTAAAAAAAAAATGGTCTTATAATATTATAATATGTAAATAATGAGCTAGGAGGTGATCTATTAGTTCTATTTAGTTTTGGGGATGATAACACACACAAAGGTACTATCAATACAATGCTATCATCTATTTTCTAACTCTGGGGCGGCACAGCATACAGTACCATTCCAAAAATCACTAAAGTATGTGCCTTACTGACCTCAGGGGGTACCTATGAACCATCAGGCTCAAGGACAAACATTGAAATAAAAGATTAAGTTAATTTAAAACATTTCAAAAATAAAATGGTACAACTAGACTTGAAAAACAAGTCAGATCTGTTCATGCTGTTAAGACTGAGAATCCCAAGTTGTCCCCCCCACAACCCCGGGTATCAGTATCAAGTTTAAAATTCCAATTCCTTACAGTAAGTGTTCCTTGTTGTGAGCATACATTCCTTTCCTCTTATGATAACTGATATGAATCTAAAAAGCCCTGAACCTGTATAGTGACATTGCTGGGTGTCTGGTACTCAGTTATATGTGTTTAAGTGTTGTGCCAACAGGAAGTTGACATCGGTTTGGCGGCTGATGTGGGGACACTCCAGAGGCTTCCCAAGGTCATTGGCAGCCGGAGGTGAGAAGAGGCAGTTTGGCCAAAGATGGCGGATTTAGATTTGTAATGGTATTTCATAGCCTAGAAATCTTGACATACTCTAGCGGCGGCAAATAGATTTGCTCAGCCAGTACGTCTAGGTGTTTAGAGTGGGCTTCGCCGAAAACAGTAGCCTTTTGAATTGGTGTTTACATCTTGTTTGTTCCTCTGATTGGTCGTAGGCTTCCCTATTGCGCGCAGAAGTAGTTTGAAAGATAACCTCCTTGTTCCGTCCACGATTGAGAATTTGACTTGATCTAAACAGAAAAAAAGGCCAGCACTTGGTGCACACCTGAATAAAAGTTTATTTTCTAGGGAATGGAGAGTCATATAGTCCAAACATTTACTTGAAATGGAGATCATGACATCATATCCAAAATCTACTCTGGGATTCTGTAGAGACTCCAACTTTACAGAACGAGCCTCTTCACTGCATAAAGGGGTATTAGTGGCCCCACCTGGTGCAATCAGCATGTGAACCAGGTGCGATCACTAAAAATGCTATGGCTGGTTCTTGTGATCAGACAACTTTATTGTTCCAGGAAGTGGCTTTTCATTAAATATCTTCCTCCATTTATGATCTTTGGTTTGGCTCTGCCCCAGTACTAACTGCTTATTCTTCCCAGACAGGGAACTCTTTAGCAAATAAGGTCTCACTTTCTCAGTCCCTCCCCAGGCCTTGTTTTTGTTTGTGGTTCCAATAAGAATTCCAAGAAGCATATTCATTTCCATAACATATGAATTTAATGGTTACACTTTATTTGAAGGTACCGTCATAAGACTGACATGATACTGTCATTAACTATGACAAGATGTTGTCATGAATCTGTCATAAACTTTATACACCTGTCATGACTTCTGTCATTAAGTGTCACACGGTATTTGTCAGGGTTAGAGTTAGGGTATGTCAGAAGTCATGACAGGTTTGTAAAGTTTATGACAAATTCTTGACAATGTCATGTCATAGTTAATGACAGTGTCATGTCAGTCTTATGACATTACTTTCAAATAAAGTGTTACCAATTTAATTTCATTAAAATGTTGTGCAGATAGACATATTACTCTGAGCTGATAGGTGTGTCTGTGTGTTTTGCATTTCTCTTTAGTCTGGTAAATGAGTTGGCACTGACAGCGCGCAAGATGTATTCTGATGAGGCTAAGGACTGTGGACTTGTCAGGTAATAAGCATTGTCATCGCAACTATAATATGTCTGAAGAGTCACACTACAAACAAACAAACAAACACACACACACACACACACACAGACAGACAGAGAGGCGCAAAATCTATATTTACCACTGTATGGAATACACTGTGTATGGAATACAATGTGTATGGACTGCTGGAATTCAGTTAAAAAAAATGACTTGATTGGTGTTCACTAGACCGTTTTAACCAAAGGAACATACATGTCAACATAGACATGACACACATGCAGTCATGCAGTTAATTGCAGGCTGTCAAATGGCTGCGTCCGAAACAGGGAAAATGCTGTCTTTGAAGGAAGCATTTGGTGGCAGCGAGGCATCAAGGCATGTCCGAAACGAATAAATGCATAAAATCCTGCCTTCGAAGGTACCTTGGTTTTGCCCAATTTTGAAGAAAGCATCGATGTCATCTAAGTTTTTAGCAGCTGCCTTGATACCTTCTACGGCAGGTAACTTTGTAGAGAGTGAAGACAGCGAGGCAGCAAGCCACTACCTTCCCGTTTCGGACACAGCCAACTGTGCCTGCACTATGTCTGACCATAAGAACATTTTGAATTGAAAAGTGAAATGAGCTAGAAGAGTCTTAAGCCAGGTATTGTAGTAGCACAGGTTTTCTGACACAGAAAGAGCGCCTACAGGCTTATTTTCCGCGATAGTAAACTGAACATTCCATCATTGGAATGCATTGAATGAATCCCTTTCTCTGGCTTGGGAAAAAATGGGTAATAACATAAAACATGTCTAAAAGCTTCTATTTATTCAGGACTTGCCAATTTGTGGGCTTTCTATGTGCATTATTTGAAAGTAAATTTAGACTTGTTCAAATGTTATTACCCATTTTTTCACGTCACAAAAAGGGATAAACTCAATACATTCATTGCAGAACGTTCAGTTTACCATCATGAAATCAGAATGCCGAATATTCAGGTGTAAAATAAGCCCATACTATAGGCCTTGTGTTCCTGTGCCTTGCTGCTGCTGGAGTGTGTGTGTGTGTGTGCTATGCTGTGCTGTGCTGTGCTGCGCTCTGATGTGTGGTTCTATGTGATGCAGTCGGGTCTTCCCAGATAAGGAGGCCATGATGGCTGGGGCCCTGGAGCTGGCGGGGGAGATTGCAGCCCGCAGCCCTGTAGCCGTGCAGGGCACCAAGATGAACCTCATCTACTCACGCGACCACAGTGTGGCCGAGGGCCTGGACTACATGGTGGGTCCCACTCCTGGTCTCCATACTACATGCCCATGGTTTTATTATGCTCCATGGTATCAACTTCACCTTCCAGGCAGCACTACTGTTGGCAAGGCAATACCTTCACACTAATCCTAACCACTAGATTTGGGTGGGTAGTGCCTTGAAAACACAACACTGCCTGGTATGCACCGTTTGGAGCAAAAAAAGACCAAGGACCGTTTTTTAAATTTATTTGGTACCGATTGTGGTCTGGCCATCTGATTTTCTCTCTCTCTCTCTCTCTCTCTCTCTCTCTCTCTCTCTCTCTCTCTCTCTCTCTCTCTCTGGTCAAATCAAGACTCTTGATAGAAGTATTTTGCAGCAATGAATGAACTGGACACCTTTGAGGCCACATGGTGTTAGAAAGGAGTGTTGTGTTCAGTAAATAGATTTCCTGTGTATCGTGAGCTTTTTATTTCATTAAAGTTTTAAAATTCAAAATTCAATTCTCTCTCTCTGTCAGGCGACGTGGAACATGAGCATGCTGCAGACCCAGGATGTCATGAAATCGGCTCAGGCGGCCATGGAGAAGAAGAGTCCCAAAGAGGTGACGTTCTCAAAACTCTGAAGCCCTGGGGGGCCTGTTGAAGAAGGCCACAACAGATTGTCGGCTTAACCTCAGATTATGAACACTGGAATGCATGTTGCTTTCAGTGGAAATAATCCAACTAAACCAATGGATTCCGTTTAAACTACTGCGCACTAATCCAACTTGTATCACCAAATTGTATGTGATTTGCCTTAGCGTGGGTCATGACTGAAAATAGATATGACGGCAATCCCCAGTGCCTTGGTGACAGAACCCTTCATCACCATAAGCCAAGCTTTACAGGAGAAACCAGCTCCTGCTGAAGGATTGAAATTACAACACCTCACGCCTGGTGTGAGCACTCTTGTGTTCCACATGCACCTGTGACATGTTTTTCTTTGTCTCAATAAAGAGTTCAGGGTTGTTTTGATGTATGCGTTGTGCAGTGTGTTTCTTTTGGAGTCTAACACATTTAACTTTTATCTTCCACAGCAGACTGGGTTCTGAACTGGGACTGTGGACTGGAGACATTTAGTATTTGTGTCTGTGCCCAGTCTGTTTGCGTGATGTGGCAAGGGTACAAGTATACAGGAAGGGCCGCGTAAGGTCATGGCTGTAAGTCAGAGATAAAACCTCTTTGACGAATCTCTTCATAAGGAAGTCCTCTGTCGCACTGGACCTCAAATAGACAGTAACTTCTCTTGGACTTTGTTCAGCGTTCATTTCCAGTGGTCATCATGCATTTTTCTACAAGTCGCTTGATAATCTTCCTATTTCTACTAAACTGCGCCTGTGCTGGTAAAACATTGTTTATTCTTTTGAGCTTGTTACTTGATATTTGAGGTGTTTGCTGTGTTAAAATGCATAATAGGACTAGGATACAAAAATAGGCCAAAGAGATTTTATTTTTTTTCCCCCTGATGTTCGATAAGGTCTGAAACAGTAATTACTACAAAGACTTATGCTCCTGTATATTACTATGACTTTACACTGTACATGTTATTGTTAACAATTTATTCCGGTTATTGGATCATCCTTATTAGCCCATCTTTACCTTTACCTCACAGGCCATATTTACTCTGAGGCCATATTTACTCTATGGCAGAGTTGCAAGAAATCCTAATTATAGTCAGGCCTAATCTAAAGGCCCATGATGCAGTTGTGCATATTGGCGTGCCCGCTGGTTAAAGTGGGATCTGGCATGCGGGGGAACTCTCGTATATTGTGTCGGCATAATCAGAAAAATGATAGAAGGAGAATGGAATGATATTGTTCATTTATCTGAGGTGCCAGAACTGCGTATCCCCACATTCCCCCCTACTGTAAGTCCTGAGGCATGTCCCAGGGTAAACTCCTTTCACTCTTGTAGATCCATGTCTGACACTCAATCAGTGTAGCTGGAATATTTGATGTGCAACCAAAATTAGTATGACATGCCTATGGATATGAAGAGATGATATGCATTTTCAGTGATCCTATTTAATGCTGGCCTGTATGTTTGTGTTCTCAGTGTGTTAAAGCATTTTCCTCATAAACATTTAGCTTTTTAAATGGTCCAAAACCGTCTGCTCTCACTGATAGCTTCTAATCATTCCGTTTTTTGGATGAGATGCCAACTTACGAGATAAGCACGTGTTAACTTGGCACAAGAGAGCACTCATGCGTAGCTGTGTTAAAAGGCAAGGAATGCAACTGCTTGGGGCCACTAGATCGGACTGGACACTAGATCTTCTGGAAGCATGGTGGCATTTACAGTTAAAAAATATTTGCATACCTTCTGCAAAAATGACAAGCATACCTCCTCCGTTGGCCTGAAGGGTCATGGAGGTGTGATAGTCATTTTGAACATTAAAGTCAAAGTCATCAGTCTCCATGCGACTACCTACAGGAAAAAGGCCTACAGGAAAAACACTCTCAATTGATTTCAGAAGACTTCAGAATATACAATTTTAGAATGCTGTTAAGCATATGCTAGTTTTTTTCTGTATGCTGATTTTAGACCAATTAAATCATTTCATGCAGAGGTTAAATTTGACAAGGGCTGAGCCAAGTTTACTGGTGAGCATTGTGGCCACCAGTAGTTCAAAAGTTCACATCTGGATTGAGGTCTAGGGATGAATGTGGCCTGCAATAGCCATGGTCCTATCTTTTACATCATGAAAGAAAACAAAAATATGTATTTTTCACAGGCCATTTTGACACCCTCCAGCACACTATAGAGGCCCAGCATCTTTAAAAGGAAGATCCATGAGAATGGGCTGCAGTATACCACCAAACAGCAGTGGACACAGCCCACTAGTTGTCTAAATTGCTACCTTGTCCATTGTAATAGTCGTGGTTTGCATTTTTTTTTTTAAGTAAATGTAGGGCTTTTTTTAGAGTCTATCAATGAAAGAGTTTCTCAAACATGATTTATTGACAAAAAAAAACAAAACTTTTTGTATGTCAGGGCGGGTTTTTCGGCGGATTAAAGAACGTGTTCGCCGAGCAGAGTATGAAAAATTCAAGCATGATCTGCTTCGGAATGCATTAAAAGGACATCCACTCAAAATCCATGCAAAGGAAGGAGTAATCCACCAGGAGCTGGATCATTTCGACAGCAATCGCAAGGACACCTTTCCACAGGTAAGACTTCTGATGGCATCTCTCAGAGGGCCTTTGTGCTCTGCATGCTCAATCTTTTTTTTCTGCTTCCAATGGCACCTTCCAGGCAGTACTACCTAAAAGGCACTACCCTCAAGCCTCACCCTAACCCTAGATTTGGGGGTGTGGGGTTAGCGCCTTGAAGGCAGTGCTGCCTGGAGGGCACCATAAAAAAAGGCAAAAAAGTGTCGGAGTGCTTCAGACTTCAGATCTCATTGTTGTGCCGATAAATGCAGAAAAAACGGATACTTCTCATACTTTTCCATGGCGCTCCATGCATACAGCAAGCAGTCGTTGTCAGTAAAATGTCATGGAAATGTCAGTGCGAGTTTTGGGGACAGAGACAGATTCTTGAGTGAAAGAATATCGATGGGCTATGTGACTTGTTATCCTTGAGTATGAATTTGCATACATGCATGAATTTGCATACATGTGCAGTAGGCCTACTCAACTTATTAGAATTTTCCCTTCTTGCTCAGAGGTTCTTTGTGAATGAACAATATTGGGAGGAACCTCATGGACCAGTCTTTCTTTTTATTGGAGGGGAAGATCCAATCTCAGAAGTCGCTGTTATGGCAGGTATGACCCTAAGCTACAGTGCTTATTAGACCAGGTGTCCGTTTCCCGAAAGCATAGTTGCTAACTTAGTTGCACGTTCTTGATTGGCAATGGGAAATTGCATTGCAACCAACATAGTTGCTAACTAAAAGTTAGCAACTATGCTTTTGGGAAACGCCTAAGAAGGTTTTGTGCTGTGATGTCATTGTCTCCTAGGTCACCACGTAGAGATGGCAGAGGAGCATGGAGCCCTGCTTGTGGCTCTGGAACACCGTTTTTATGGAGAGAGCATGAACATCGATGGTCTGGAAACAGACGATCTGGCAGACCTGTCAAGCCAACAGGCGTGAGAAACATGACGGAGAAAACACACAGAAATATGCAAATATGTGACAGACATGTAGAGTATTTTTCAAATCAAATAATCCACACTGGGTATTTTTATCCCCTGCTGAAATACTGTAGAATGATATACTGTGCACCTGTGCACAAACCTCATTAGGGGGGAGCACAGAGTTGGATTGATACTGATTAATGTCATTAATTATAAAGATAACACACACTTGAGCTGACAGACATCTTTCTCTTTGTTCCCACGGCAGCCTTGGTGATCTAGTGACATTCCATCGCTACATCTCTGATCGCTACCACCTTCCTGAGAAGCACACCTGGATCAGCTTTGGAGGCTCCTATGGAGGGTCTCTGGCCGCCTGGCTGCGGGGCCAGGTAGGTCTGTGTTTTAACCAGCAGCTAAGACGCTTATTACCTCCGCCAAGGAGGTTATGTTTTCGCCTGTGTGTGTGTGTGTGTGTGTGAATGAACCATATACACTGATTCACTGTACTGTGAGGTGTCTTTCACTGCACCTGCTGTCTTAATTGCAGGGAGTTGAGTGACAGACAGACAGAGACAATTTATTGATCCTTAAAGGAATTATCTGGAGTGAATGAACTCGTGACCCTGTTGGTTCACATTGCTAAGTGCTGTCGATAGAATGACTGAATACCGTGTGAAGGAGACCAAATAGGAGACACTCTAAAACCCCTCTCCCTTTCCCTTCTCCCATCAGTTGTGTGAGACTTCAGCACCACCTAAAATGAGGGTGCTCCATTTCTGAAATTGGGTGATAGAAAACTTCAAAATGATCTCACAGCAATCTGTGAAATGAACACAATTCTTAATAAAAATGCAATGGTGGGAGCACAATTACAAAATTACACCCACTGAAAGTCAATGAGACACAGCTCCTCCTTCCTTCCTAATAGGCTACATAGGCAGCTTTCTCTTTTTAGAATTCTTTAGGCTATTTAAAATTGTGTGACAACAGTGTAACCTGCCACTGATTGTGTTTGGAGAAAATATATTTTATTTCAGTGAGTGAGTCCAGTGGGTGTGATTTAAGTGCTCCAATCATTAAGTCTACAATAATGTACTCCCACCACAGATTACAGTTTTAAAAATTGTGTTCATTTCACAGATTTCAATGAGATTGAAAACTTGATGATGATCTCTGCAACTTATAGGTCTATATTATAATATGTGATCTTGCAAGTTCAGCCTTTAACACTAGATAAAGACATACCTTGCCTAAATATAGGTGATTTCTATACTGAAATTGAACCCTGTCATTCTCTAGCAAGTACGTTGCCAATGACACCAAAGGATAGATCTGGTTGTCTAGTTTAATTTAATACCAAATACCTCGATTGTAAGAGCAGATATACCCATATAAAGCTTACGAAAGACAATGAAGCAAAACCGGCAATATGTTTTGAGGCATAGCGCGCGCAAAAGGATTACTTAATTGGCGCGTCTGAAGAATGTTAAACTTATTTTCGGCTCGAAAAAATTACCGAGGTCCGGACCTCGGTGTCCTCTATTGTAGCCACGGCCAAGACTATAACATGAGTTCTAGGCTACAAGTTTTTATGTTATGCAGAAAATTATCCTGCAACTATTAAAATGCCCAGCAACAGCATTTCCAAGGTAAGCTAACAATCGCTACTTAGATGTAAAATGAAAATAGGCTGCGTCAAATAGCGAAACAGCAGCCAACAGTAACTCATGAGGGCCTGAAAGATTTGTTTATATCAGCCCGCAGTTAGCTAGTGTTACAGTAGCTGCAAGTTTCGGTCTATGTTGTACCAAAACAATTATAGTAGCAAAGTACAGTTTCTGTCATGTGTGATGTGGTAGGCCTATTTTGAACATTTGGGAACTATTTTTTTTTTTTTTGCCATAGTAATGCCCACTAGCACAACAAAATGATAAATAAAGCTGGATAGGAACTGTATTTTGCTATGATAATTGTTTTGGAACATCAATGGACACCATTAAGCACTTGTTGAGCTTCACATGTTTTGAAACAGGGGTTTAAGGTTCTTTTAAGGCCATTATTTGACATGCGGAAAGCAAGCCATTCTGAATCTGAAAAGGGGGGACTCTAAATGAGCCAGATATCAGAAACAGGAGCAGCTGTCAAAATGTTGGTGTCGATGCTATTTCATCCTAGAAACTCAAGAAAAGGGGCTTAACATGCTAAGAAGTGAACTTCCCCTTTAAGTAAATGAATGCATTATGAGTAGTCCTAATGTACTGTATATTAAGTGTATGTTGTGTTGTTTTCCAGTCTCCTCATCTTATCTATGGCGCTGTGGCCTCTTCTGCACCTGTGGAGGCCAAACTGGACTTCTCCACTTATAACAAAGTAGGAACAAAATATGTCTCAAAGTTCATGAAATTGGTGTAAATCACTTGTTTTTTCATGATTTATTTAGTCTTATTTCAAGGTATAAAACCAGTTAACAGAGATCAATTCTCCAACAGTTTGATAATACAACATAAAAGCTAATATGAATGACACACAATAGACTGAATCACTTGTTTGCCATTCCATATAAGCCATGTGCTTATAGTTTTTCTGTCCTCAATTGCAGATTGTTGGTATGAGCTTAATGAATGAGGATGTGGGAGGCTCTCTTGAGGTGAGTATGAAGTATAGTGAGTATATAGAGTATGAAATATAGAGTGAATGGAAGTATAGACCAATGACACGCATTATTCTTGAATTGAATATGGATTGATGATCGAAAATTGATTGATGGAGGGCTAGTTGGATGGTGTGTGTGTGTGTGTGTGTGTGTGTGTGTGTGTGTGTGTGTGTGTGTGTGTGTGTGTGTGTGTGTGGCAGCATGTACAATCTGTACAGTTGTCAATGTCTTGCATCAAGCCCAGGGCCATACAGACCAGTAATGATGACTATAAAGATAACTTACTATAGCAGTTATAGTGTCCATACTGACCTGTGAAAGTACTGTATCTCCTCCTGTTGATCATTGAGAAATCTACAAATTCTGTGGTTTATGGCTGTTTTGGGGGAGCTGTGGCTCAGTGTGTCGTACCATCACTTTGGGGACCTGGGTTCGAGTCCAACCCGAGGTCATTTACCGATCCTTCCTCGTCTCTCTCTCCCACTCATTTCCTGTCCACCTCTATACTTACTGATTAAAGGCAAACCCTTTTTTGTCCAAATGGTTCTCAAAGTGATCTCTAACAGTGCGGTGTGGTTGGCGTTGGTTGCAGTGTCTGGGAGCCGTGTGGGAGGCCTTTGCTGCTGTGGAGGCGGCCCTGATGGGGGGCAATGAGACGGAGGTGGGGGAAGACTTCTCCTGCTGTGACACCCCCAGCACTGAGGATGACCAGATCGAGCTGCTGAGCAGCCTGGCTGACCTCATCAGCGCCTCTGTGGAGTTCAATGACCGGGAGGGAGGCATGTCCATCGACGAGCTGTGCACCTACATGACCAATAAGAGCGAGCAGTACGAGGAAGAAATCGAGGCCTATGACCGCTTGATCAAACTTATGGATGTAAGTAGCTGAAGTGTATACCGCCTTCATGGTCTTTGGTCTTTTTTGCCCTCAAATGTGTCTTCATGGTAGCCTGGGTCTGCCCATACTTCCTGTCGCTGCATGAAATTTCGCGATCAAGTCAGTATAGCCAAGGAGGCAATTTCCCCAACTCTCGAGCCCAGTAAAATCAGGACCCAATGAGAAACGAGCAGGCTGAAGGAGGCGAGGTTATGATGACTCTGTCCAGCTATGTCCCCATAACATTGATAGAAGTTTGATAACATTTGATAGGCATTTAGATTAATCCTGCTCGGAATTCCCGGGCAATGCTAGCTTTGCCAGACCCCAGTTCTCTGAATGTGGTGGCACAAGCCAGGCTACCCTCAAGGCACAATTTCCCGCAAATCTGGAGCTATTGTGAGGATTAAGTTGGTTAGGGTTAGGATTAGAATTAAGGTGCCTTCGGGCAGCTCTGCCTGGAAGGTTCCGTTGAGAGCAAAAAATACCTCACTCCTGTCTCAGTTGTGGAACCAGGTATCCTATGCAAGTGTAGTAGTTTTAAACTATAGAGTGCCCCCTACAGACAGTTTTGGTAATCTTGAAAAAACTTGTTTACAAAGTGAGTGGCGGTTAAGTGAAACCACAGTGAGTGGTGATAATTTATGAGTTATGGATGTTGACTCAAGTCCCAGTTTCATGAAGCACCAACTGTATTGAATTCCTTTGGGTTCCTTTGAATTCTGAATTCCTTTGGGTTTGTTTGGCTGTCCTGTCAAGCTACTGTAGGTGCTAATGACAAGTTGCAATCACTTGAAATTCATCACCAAGGGGGCGCTAAGCAAGACTTCATTCACCATATAGATAGATTCTTTATTGTCCCAGGGATAATCTCTTTTTGCTTACATGTATTTGCTTACATATGTCTTAGCTTAGATGTGGTGATGCAGTTGGAATGTTACTGACTTGCAATTGGATGGCCCATGTTCAATTCCTGAAACAATCAAACTAGCAAATCATTATTGAATATCAAACTTTAATTTCAAGATATTGATACTCAGATATTGCTTTGTAATGTGTTTTTCAGGTTTTTCAGTCTTACCCTAAGACATTGCTCTATAATTAGATTTTACAGGCCTTGGTTTTGGTGCCTCTTTCATTGATTTTTTATTTTTTTCTAAAGCTTTATACCTAACTTCTTAGTGATAAGACATTGGTCAGGCATGTGTAACAACACGAGTCAACTGTTTGACTGTACTGTGCTGTACTGTGCTGTGCAGATCTACAGGGATGTGGAGGAGCTGCCCTGCCTGTTGTCATCTCACGAGGACATCCTGGATGATCTGAGAAACACCACCACTGCTGGCAGGGCTGGCACTGTGGAGCGCCAGTGGTACTACCAGATGTGCACAGAGTTTGGCTTCTGTGAGTCACATGCCTCCTTTTATTGGGTGTCCTGTCCATGTCATTTAGATGTGTGTGTGTGTGTGTGTGTGTGTGTGTGTGTGTGTGTGTGTGTGTGTGTGTGTGTGTGTGTGTGTGTGTGTGTGTGTGTGTGTGTTTTATTGCTACATGTATGTGTATGTACAGTATGAGAATGTTTATATAATTTATGTATGTGTATCTGTGTGTGTGTATACTCATGCCTATGTATGTGGGCATATGAGAATGTGTGTGTGTGTGTGTGTGTGTGTGTGTGTGTGTGTGTGTGTGTGTGTGTGTGTGTGTGTGTGTACACGTGTATCTATGTGTGTGTATGTGTATTCTCATGCCTACGTGTATGTGTGCATATGAGAATGTTAATTTATGTGTGAGTGTGTGTGTGTGTGTGTGTATGTACATGTACAGTATCTACTGTATGTATGTGTGTATTCTCATACCTATATGTATGTGTGTGTGTGTACAGTCCAGACCTGTGAGGATGCGGCCTGTCCATTCTCCCGCATGATGACCCTGCGTGCCAACACTGAGCTGTGCACTGAGCTCTTTGACATCCCTCAGGAGCGACTGGTTGGACACATAGCCTTCACCAACCTGTACTATGGGGGGAAAGACCCAGAGAGCCACAGAATTCTCTATGTCAACGGTAAGGGGGAAGCTTCTATTCAAATAATGTTGTGTTTTCTATGAAGTTTTGTCATTTGCATAATTTTGTTATTTCTTATATTTATATTTAGATCAAATGTTTAAAATAACCTGAGCTAAAGAAACGCTGCAATGCATATTTGTTACTCCAGGATAATATCCTGTTTTAAAGAGAAACCAGGCAACCTTTTGCCACCGCTTTAGGTATCCTTTTTTATCAGAAAATTTGTTTTGGTACCAATTCCAAATTAATTTGGATGACTTCTAGTCATAAGAAGGGTGGGTAAATTCAAGGTTTATTCCCACCAACCTTCCAGGATAAGCACTATATAGTTCTGGGTGGGGGTACCATCTAACCATCTCATATTTTTCAAATTCAAATTTTTGCTACTAGACATCATTGGCATGTTCTTGCAGTGGCAGTAAGACTCTGGAGAATGTTTGGAAGTTTTTGCAAAACATTGCTCAGTCTCTTTAAGTGTCTTTGGTAAACCTGTCTACAAATCGTTGGAAATAAACACATTCTTCACTTCTCTTATGGCACCATGACAACCTAACTGTATGTTCACACCAAACTAAAGTTGAAAAAACACCAGAAGTAATTCACATTTTATGAAAAGCCTACAGGCATGTTATGACCGATTAGTATGACTTGAATGAAAACTAATTTTGAAGCTTTTTTTAGACCAAAAAAGTGAACAGTTACCCTGATTGAGTAAAGATGTAAATAAGTTAAGAAGAATATTCTGGGAATATTGTGCGTATATTTATAATGCCAAGCTTCTCCCTAGTCCTCTCTACTGAGGGCTTGGCCCAGCTGGCACAGGTGCCACCCTGACGCTCTTTGTGTGTTCTGTGTGTCCCACCCCAGGAGAGCTGGACCCCTGGCATGAGCTGAGTGTGACCCGTAATGGCACGGGCCTTAATAAGGACCGGGCCATCTTCATCAAGGACACCGCCCACTGCACTGACATGGAGCCCGAGGA